>JAWNKV010000667.1:0-290236 GCA_035041805.1 Amiota mariae
CGATTCGAATGACATGTTCTAAGATTATATAGAGAAACAGTAGAGCTTTAATCTGAATTCACCCGGAATCGAATCTGAGTATTGGAAGTGGGCTAAATCTTTATGAACGTACTTTGTAGTCGGTTTTTGACCTTTCATTGCAGGTCAGATCAAGGTCAAAGTTGTGTGAGAGTAAAAGCTGAGCTCATATAGCTTTCCAAGGACATTACTCTCATCGAAATCGATCACACCCATTCTCGAGATATAAGCCTGTAAACATTTTTGCATCGGCAATATCGACCTACTGTTTTCTGTGCAGTTCTGTTTGCCTGGTATTTTCACCAGATTTTAAGAATATCAAAAAGTTCACTTGAATGACTCAGCATTTTTCTTAACAAAATTTAAAATGTCAATATCTCAGAAACTACTGAATTGATTCGAATCACATGTTCTAAGATTATATAGAGAAACAGTAGAGCTTTAATCTGAATTCACCCGGAACAAGTGAAAAAATTCACTTGAATGACTCAGCATTTTTCTTACAAAAAATTAAAATGTCAATATCTCAAAAACTACTGGATCGATTCGAATGACATGTTCTAAGATTATATAGAGAAACAGTAGAGCTTTAATCTGAATTCACCCGGAACATGCGAAAAGTTCACTTGAATGACTCAGCATTTTTCTTAACAAAATTTCAAATGTCAATATCTCAAAAACTGCTGGATCGATCTGATTGACATGTTCTAAGATTATATAGAGAAACAGTAGAGCTTTAATCTTTAGTACTTTGTATTCGGTTTTTGACCTTTCATTGAGGTCAGATCAAGGTCAAAGTTTGATAGAGTAAAGCTGATTTCATAAGCTTTCCAAAGACATTACTCTCATCGAAATCGACCCACCCATTCACGAGATATAAGCCTGTAAACATTTTTGCCTCGGCAATATCGACCTACTGGTTTCTGTGCATTTCTGTTCGCCTGGTAGTTTCCGTAGATTTTAAGAAAATCAAAAAATTCACAAGAATGACTCAGCATTTTTCTTAAAAAAAATTAAAATTTCAATATCTCAAAAACTACTGGATCGATTCGAATGACATGTTCTAAGATTATATAGAGAAACAGTAGAGCTTTAATCTGAATTCACCCGGAATCGAATCTGAGTATTGGAAGTGGGCTAAATCTTTATGAACGTACTTTGGAGTCGGTTTTTGACCTTTCATTGAGGTCAGATCAAGGTCAAAGTTTGATAGAGTAAAGCTGAACTCATAAGCTTTCCAAGGACATTACTCTCATCGAAATCGACCCACCCATTCACGAGATATAAGCCTGTAAACATTTTTGCATCGGCAATATCGACCTACTGGTTTCTGTGCATTTCTGTTCGCCTGGTAGTTTCCGTAGATTTTAAGAAAATCAAAAAATTCACAAGAATGACTCAGCATTTTTCTTAAAAAAAATTAAAATGTCAATATCTCAAAAACTACTGGATCGATTCGAATGACATGTTCTAAGATTATATAGAGAAACAGTAGAGCTTTAATCTGAATTCACCCGGAATCGAATCTGAGTATTGGAAGTGGGCTAAATCTTTATGAACGTACTTTGGAGTCGGTTTTTGACCTTTCATTGAGGTCAGATCAAGGTCAATGTTTAATGAAGTAAAGCTGAACTCATAAGCTTTCCAAAGACATTACTCTCATCGAAATCGACCCACCCATTCACGAGATATAAGCCTGTAAACATTTTTGCATCGGCAATATCGACCTACTGGTTTCTGTGCATTTCTGTTCGCCTGGTAGTTTCCGTAGATTTTAAGAAAATCAAAAAATTCACAAGAATGACTCAGCATTTTTCTTAAAAAAAATTAAAATGTCAATATCTCAAAAACTACTGGATCGATTCGAATGACATGTTCTAAGATTATATAGAGAAACAGTAGAGCTTTAATCTGAATTCACCCGGAATCGAATCTGAGTATTGGAAGTGGGCTAAATCTTTATGAACGTACTTTGTAGTCGGTTTTTGACCTTTCATTGAGGTCAGATCAAGGTCAATGTTTAATGAAGTAAAGCTGAACTCATAAGCTTTCCAAAGACATTACTCTCATCGAAATCGACCCACCCATTCACGAGATATAAGCCTGTAAGCATTTTTGCATCGGCAATATCGACCTACTGGTTTCTGTGCATTTCTGTTCGCCTGGTAGTTTCCATAGATTTTAAGAAAATCAAAAAATTCACAAGAGAATGACTCAGCATTTTTCTTAAAAAAAATTAAAATGTCAATATCTCAAAAACTACTGGATCGATTCGAATGACATGTTCTAAGATTATATAGAGAAACAGTAGAGCTTTAATCTGAATTCACCCGGAATCGAATCTGAGTATTGGAAGTGGGCTAAATCTTTATGAACGTACTTTGTAGTCGGTTTTTGACCTTTCATTGAGGTCAGATCAAGGTCAAAGTTTGAATAGAGTAAAGCTGAACTCATAAGCTTTCCAAGGACATTACTCTCATCGAAATCGACCCACCCATTCACGAGATATAAGCCTGTAAACATTTTTGCATCGGCAATATCGACCTACTGGTTTCTGTGCATTTCTGTTCGCCTGGTAGTTTCCGTAGATTTTAAGAAAATCAAAAAATTCACAAGAATGACTCAGCATTTTTCTTAAAAAAAATTAAAATGTCAATATCTCAAAAACTACTGGATCGATTCGAATGACATGTTCTAAGATTATATAGAGAAACAGTAGAGCTTTAATCTGAATTCACCCGGAATCGAATCTGAGTATTGGAAGTGGGCTAAATCTTTATGAACGTACTTTGTAGTCGGTTTTTGACCTTTCATTGAGGTCAGATCAAGGTCAAAGTTTAATAGAGTAAAGCTGAACTCATAAGCTTTCCAAAGACATTACTCTCATCGAAATCGACCCACCCATTCACGAGATATAAGCCTGTAAACATTTTTGCATCGGCAATATCGACCTACTGGTTTCTGTGCATTTCTGTTCGCCTGGTAGTTTCCGTAGATTTTAAGAAAATCAAAAAATTCACAAGAATGACTCAGCATTTTTCTTAAAAAAAATTAAAATGTCAATATCTCAAAAACTACTGGATCGATTCGAATGACATGTTCTAAGATTATATAGAGAAACAGTAGAGCTTTAATCTGAATTCACCCGGAATCGAATCTGAGTATTGGAAGTGGGCTAAATCTTTATGAACGTACTTTGGAGTCGGTTTTTGACCTTTCATTGAGGTCAGATCAAGGTCAATGTTTAATGAAGTAAAGCTGAACTCATAAGCTTTCCAAAGACATTACTCTCATCGAAATCGACCCACCCATTCACGAGATATAAGCCTGTAAACATTTTTGCATCGGCAATATCGACCTACTGGTTTCTGTGCATTTCTGTTCGCCTGGTAGTTTCCGTAGATTTTAAGAAAATCAAAAAATTCACAAGAATGACTCAGCATTTTTCTTAAAAAAAATTAAAATGTCAATATCTCAAAAACTACTGGATCGATTCGAATGACATGTTCTAAGATTATATAGAGAAACAGTAGAGCTTTAATCTGAATTCACCCGGAATCGAATCTGAGTATTGGAAGTGGGCTAAATCTTTATGAACGTACTTTGGAGTCGGTTTTTGACCTTTCATTGAGGTCAGATCAAGGTCAATGTTTAATGAAGTAAAGCTGAACTCATAAGCTTTCCAAAGACATTACTCTCATCGAAATCGACCCACCCATTCACGAGATATAAGCCTGTAAACATTTTTGCATCGGCAATATCGACCTACTGGTTTCTGTGCATTTCTGTTCGCCTGGTAGTTTCCGTAGATTTTAAGAAAATCAAAAAATTCACAAGAATGACTCAGCATTTTTCTTAAAAAAAATTAAAATGTCAATATCTCAAAAACTACTGGATCGATTCGAATGACATGTTCTAAGATTATATAGAGAAACAGTAGAGCTTTAATCTGAATTCACCCGGAATCGAATCTGAGTATTGGAAGTGGGCTAAATCTTTATGAACGTACTTTGGAGTCGGTTTTTGACCTTTCATTGAGGTCAGATCAAGGTCAATGTTTAATGAAGTAAAGCTGAACTCATAAGCTTTCCAAAGACATTACTCTCATCGAAATCGACCCACCCATTCACGAGATATAAGCCTGTAAACATTTTTGCATCGGCAATATCGACCTACTGGTTTCTGTGCATTTCTGTTCGCCTGGTAGTTTCCATAGATTTTAAGAAAATCAAAAAATTCACAAGAATGACTCAGCATTTTTCTTAAAAAAAATTAAAATGTCAATATCTCAAAAACTACTGGATCGATTCGAATGACATGTTCTAAGATTATATAGAGAAACAGTAGAGCTTTAATCTGAATTCACCCGGAATCGAATCTGAGTATTGGAAGTGGGCTAAATCTTTATGAACGTACTTTGGAGTCGGTTTTTGACCTTTCATTGAGGTCAGATCAAGGTCAATGTTTAATGAAGTAAAGCTGAACTCATAAGCTTTCCAAAGACATTACTCTCATCGAAATCGACCCACCCATTCACGAGATATAAGTCTGTAAACATTTTTGCATCGGCAATATCGACCTACTGGTTTCTGTGCATTTCTGTTCGCCTGGTAGTTTCCATAGATTTTAAGAAAATCAAAAAATTTACAAGAATGACTCAGCATTTTTCTTAAAAAAAATTAAAATGTCAATATCTCAAAAACTACTGGATCGATTCGAATGACATGTTCTAAGATTATATAGAGAAACAGTAGAGCTTTAATCTGAATTCACCCGGAATCGAATCTGAGTATTGAAAGTGGGCTAAATCTTTATGAACGTACTTTGTAGTCGGTTTTTGACCTTTCATTTAGGTCAGATCAAGGTCAAAGTTTGATAGAGTAAAGCTGATTTCATAAGCTTTTCAAAGACATTACTCTCATCGAAATCGACCCACCCATTCACGAGATATAAGCCTGTAAACATTTTTGCATCGGCAATATCGACCTACTGGTTTCTGTGCATTTCTGTTCGCCTGGTAGTTTCCGTAGATTTTAAGAAAATCAAAAAATTCACAAGAATGACTCAGCATTTTTCTTAAAAAAAATTAAAATGTCAATATCTCAAAAACTACTGGATCGATTCGAATGACATGTTCTAAGATTATATAGAGAAACAGTAGAGCTTTAATCTGAATTCACCCGGAATCGAATCTGAGTATTGGAAGTGGGCTAAATCTTTATGAACGTACTTTGGAGTCGGTTTTTGACCTTTCATTGAGGTCAGATCAAGGTCAATGTTTAATGAAGTAAAGCTGAACTCATAAGCTTTCCAAAGACATTACTCTCATCGAAATCGACCCACCCATTCACGAGATATAAGCCTGTAAACATTTTTGCATCGGCAATATCGACCTACTGGTTTCTGTGCATTTCTGTTCGCCTGGTAGTTTCCGTAGATTTTAAGAAAATCAAAAAATTCACAAGAATGACTCAGCATTTTTCTTAAAAAAAATTAAAATGTCAATATCTCAAAAACTACTGGATCGATTCGAATGACATGTTCTAAGATTATATAGAGAAACAGTAGAGCTTTAATCTGAATTCACCCGGAATCGAATCTGAGTATTGGAAGTGGGCTAAATCTTTATGAACGTACTTTGTAGTTGGTTTTTGACCTTTCATTGAGGTCAGATCAAGGTCAAAGTTTAATAGAGTAAAGCTGATTTCACAAGCTTTCCAAAGACATTACTCTCATTGAAATCGACGCACCCATTCACGAGATATAAGCCTGTAAACATTTTTGCATCGGCAATATCGACCTACTGGTTTCTGTGCATTTCTGTTCGCCTGGTAGTTTCCGTAGATTTTAAGAAAATCAAAAAATTCACAAGAATGACTCAGCATTTTTCTTAAAAAAAATTAAAATGTCAATATCTCAAAAACTACTGGATCGATTCGAATGACATGTTCTAAGATTATATAGAGAAACAGTAGAGCTTTAATCTGAATTCAACCGGAATCGAATCTGAGTATTGGAAGTTGGCTACATCTTTATGAACGTACTTTGGAGTCGGTTTTTGACCTTTCATTGAGGTCAGATCAAGGTCAAAGTTTAATAGAGTAAAGCTGAACTCATAAGCTTTCCAAGGACATTACTCTCATCGAAATCGACCCACCCATTCACGAGATATAAGCCTGTAAACATTTTTGCATCGGCAATATCGACCTACTGGTTTCTGTGCATTTCTGTTCGCCTGGTAGTTTCCGTAGATTTTAAGAAAATCAAAAAATTCACAAGAATGACTCAGCATTTTTCTTAAAAAAAATTAAAATGTCAATATCTCAAAAACTACTGGATCGATTCGAATGACATGTTCTAAGATTATATAGAGAAACAGTAGAGCTTTAATCTGAATTCACCCGGAATCGAATCTGAGTATTGGAAGTGGGCTAAATCTTTATGAACGTACTTTGGAGTCGGTTTTTGACCTTTCATTGAGGTCAGATCAAGGTCAATGTTTAATGAAGTAAAGCTGAACTCATAAGCTTTCCAAAGACATTACTCTCATCGAAATCGACCCACCCATTCACGAGATATAAGCCTGTAAACATTTTTGCATCGGCAATATCGACCTACTGGTTTCTGTGCATTTCTGTTCGCCTGGTAGTTTCCATAGATTTTAAGAAAATCAAAAAATTTACAAGAATGACTCAGCATTTTTCTTAAAAAAAATTAAAATGTCAATATCTCAAAAACTACTGGATCGATTCGAATGACATGTTCTAAGATTATATAGAGAAACAGTAGAGCTTTAATCTGAATTCACCCGGAATCGAATCTGAATATTGGAAGTGGGCTAAATCTTTATGAACGTACTTTGTAGTTGGTTTTTGACCTTTCATTGAGGTCAGATCAAGGTCAAAGTTTAATAGAGTAAAGCTGATTTCACAAGCTTTCCAAAGACATTACTCTCATCGAAATCGACACACCCATTCACGAGATATAAGCCTGTAAACATTTTTGCATCGGCAATATCGACCTACTGGTTTCTGTGCATTTCTGTTCGCCTGGTAGTTTCCGTAGATTTTAAGAAAATCAAAAAATTCACAAGAATGACTCAGCATTTTTCTTAAAAAAAATTAAAATGTCAATATCTCAAAAACTACTGGATCGATTCGAATGACATGTTCTAAGATTATATAGAGAAACAGTAGAGCTTTAATCTGAATTCAACCGGAATCGAATCTAAGTATTGGAAGTTGGCTACATCTTTATGAACGTACTTTGGAGTCGGTTTTTGACCTTTCATTGAGGTCAGATCAAGGTCAAAGTTTAATAGAGTAAAGCTGAACTCATAAGCTTTCCAAGGACATTACTCTCATCGAAATCGACCCACCCATTCACGAGATATAAGCCTGTAAACATTTTTGCATCGGCAATATCGACCTACTGGTTTCTGTGCATTTCTGTTCGCCTGGTAGTTTCCGTAGATTTTAAGAAAATCAAAAAATTCACAAGAATGACTCAGCATTTTTCTTAAAAAAAATTAAAATGTCAATATCTCAAAAACTACTGGATCGATTCGAATGACATGTTCTAAGATTATATAGAGAAACAGTAGAGCTTTAATCTGAATTCACCCGGAATCGAATCTGAGTATTGGAAGTGGGCTAAATCTTTATGAACGTACTTTGGAGTCGGTTTTTGACCTTTCATTGAGGTCAGATCAAGGTCAATGTTTAATGAAGTAAAGCTGAACTCATAAGCTTTCCAAAGACATTACTCTCATCGAAATCGACCCACCCATTCACGAGATATAAGCCTGTAAACATTTTTGCATCGGCAATATCGACCTACTGGTTTCTGTGCATTTCTGTTCGCCTGGTAGTTTCCGTAGATTTTAAGAAAATCAAAAAATTCACAAGAATGACTCAGCATTTTTCTTAAAAAAAATTAAAATGTCAATATCTCAAAAACTACTGGATCGATTCGAATGACATGTTCTAAGATTATATAGAGAAACAGTAGAGCTTTAATCTGAATTCAACCGGAATCGAATCTGAGTATTGGAAGTTGGCTACATCTTTATGAACGTACTTTGGAGTCGGTTTTTGACCTTTCATTGAGGTCAGATCAAGGTCAAAGTTTAATAGAGTAAAGCTGAACTCATAAGCTTTCCAAGGACATTACTCTCATCGAAATCGACCCACCCATTCACGAGATATAAGCCTGTAAACATTTTTGCATCGGCAATATCGACCTACTGGTTTCTGTGCATTTCTGTTCGCCTGGTAGTTTCCGTAGATTTTAAGAAAATCAAAAAATTCACAAGAATGACTCAGCATTTTTCTTAAAAAAAATTAAAATGTCAATATCTCAAAAACTACTGGATCGATTCGAATGACATGTTCTAAGATTATATAGAGAAACAGTAGAGCTTTAATCTGAATTCACCCGGAATCGAATCTGAGTATTGGAAGTGGGCTAAATCTTTATGAACGTACTTTGGAGTCGGTTTTTGACCTTTCATTGAGGTCAGATCAAGGTCAATGTTTAATGAAGTAAAGCTGAACTCATAAGCTTTCCAAAGACATTACTCTCATCGAAATCGACCCACCCATTCACGAGATATAAGCCTGTAAACATTTTTGCATCGGCAATATCGACCTACTGGTTTCTGTGCATTTCTGTTCGCCTGGTAGTTTCCGTAGATTTTAAGAAAATCAAAAAATTCACAAGAATGACTCAGCATTTTTCTTAAAAAAAATTAAAATGTCAATATCTCAAAAACTACTGGATCGATTCGAATGACATGTTCTAAGATTATATAGAGAAACAGTAGAGCTTTAATCTGAATTCACCCGGAATCGAATCTGAGTATTGAAAGTGGGCTAAATCTTTATGAACGTACTTTGTAGTCGGTTTTTGACCTTTCATTGAGGTCAGATCAAGGTCAAAGTTTAAAAGAGTAAAGCTGATTTCATAAGCTTTCCAAAGACATTACTCTCATCGAAATCGACCCACCCATTCACGAGATATAAGCCTGTAAACATTTTTGCATCGGCAATATCGACCTACTGGTTTCTGTGCATTTCTGTTCGCCTGGTAGTTTCCGTAGATTTTAAGAAAATCAAAAAATTCACAAGAATGACTCAGCATTTTTCTTAAAAAAAATTAAAATGTCAATATCTCAAAAACTACTGGATCGATTCGAATGACATGTTCTAAGATTATATAGAGAAACAGTAGAGCTTTAATCTGAATTCACCCGGAATCGAATCTGAGTATTGAAAGTGGGCTAAATCTTTATGAACGTACTTTGTAGTCGGTTTTTGACCTTTCATTGAGGTCAGATCAAGGTCAAAGTTTAAAAGAGTAAAGCTGATTTCATAAGCTTTCCAAAGACATTACTCTCATCGAAATCGACCCACCCATTCACGAGATATAAGCCTGTAAACATTTTTGCATCGGCAATATCGACCTACTGGTTTCTGTGCATTTCTGTTCGCCTGGTAGTTTCCGTAGATTTTAAGAAAATCAAAAAATTCACAAGAATGACTCAGCATTTTTCTTAAAAAAAATTAAAATGTCAATATCTCAAAAACTACTGGATCGATTCGAATGACATGTTCTAAGATTATATAGAGAAACAGTAGAGCTTTAATCTGAATTCACCCGGAATCGAATCTGAGTATTGGAAGTGGGCTAAATCTTTATGAACGTACTTTGGAGTCGGTTTTTGACCTTTCATTGAGGTCAGATCAAGGTCAATGTTTAATGAAGTAAAGCTGAACTCATAAGCTTTCCAAAGACATTACTCTCATCGAAATCGACCCACCCATTCACGAGATATAAGCCTGTAAACATTTTTGCATCGGCAATATCGACCTACTGGTTTCTGTGCATTTCTGTTCGCCTGGTAGTTTCCATAGATTTTAAGAAAATCAAAAAATTTACAAGAATGACTCAGCATTTTTCTTAAAAAAAATTAAAATGTCAATATCTCAAAAACTACTGGATCGATTCGAATGACATGTTCTAAGATTATATAGAGAAACAGTAGAGCTTTAATCTGAATTCACCCGGAATCGAATCTGAGTATTGGAAGTTGGCTAAATCTTTATGAACGTACTTTGTAGTCGGTTTTTGACCTTTCATTGGGGTGAGATCAAGGTCAATGTTTAATGAAGTAAAGCTGAACTCATAAGCTTTCCAAAGACATTACTCTCATCGAAATCGACCCACCCATTCACGAGATATAAGCCTGTAAACATTTTTGCATCGGCAATATCGACCTACTGGTTTCTGTGCATTTCTGTTCGCCTGGTAGTTTCCATAGATTTTAAGAAAATCAAAAAATTTACAAGAATGACTCAGCATTTTTCTTAAAAAAAATTAAAATGTCAATATCTCAAAAACTACTGGATCGATTCGAATGACATGTTCTAAGATTATATAGAGAAACAGTAGAGCTTTAATCTGAATTCAACCGGAATCGAATCTGAGTATTGGAAGTTGGCTACATCTTTATGAACGTACTTTGGAGTCGGTTTTTGACCTTTCATTGAGGTCAGATCAAGGTCAAAGTTTAATAGAGTAAAGCTGAACTCATAAGCTTTCCAAGGACATTACTCTCATCGAAATCGACACACCCATTCACGAGATATAAGCCTGTAAACATTTTTGCATCGGCAATATCGACCTACTGGTTTCTGTGCATTTCTGTTCGCCTGGTAGTTTCCGTAGATTTTAAGAAAATCAAAAAATTCACAAGAATGACTCAGCATTTTTCTTAAAAAAAATTAAAATGTCAATATCTCAAAAACTACTGGATCGATTCGAATGACATGTTCTAAGATTATATAGAGAAACAGTAGAGCTTTAATCTGAATTCACCCGGAATCGAATCTGAGTATTGAAAGTGGGCTAAATCTTTATGAACGTACTTTGTAGTCGGTTTTTGACCTTTCATTGAGGTCAGATCAAGGTCAAAGTTTAAAAGAGTAAAGCTGATTTCATAAGCTTTCCAAAGACATTACTCTCATCGAAATCGACCCACCCATTCACGAGATATAAGCCTGTAAACATTTTTGCATCGGCAATATCGACCTACTGGTTTCTGTGCATTTCTGTTCGCCTGGTAGTTTCCATAGATTTTAAGAAAATCAAAAAATTTACAAGAATGACTCAGCATTTTTCTTAAAAAAAATTAAAATGTCAATATCTCAAAAACTACTGGATCGATTCGAATGACATGTTCTAAGATTATATAGAGAAACAGTAGAGCTTTAATCTGAATTCACCCGGAATTGAATCTGAGTATTGGAAGTGGGCTAAATCTTTATGAACGTACATTGGAGTCGGTTTTTGACCTTTCATTGAGGTCAGATCAAGGTCAAAGTTTAATAGAGTAAAGCTGATTTCACAAGCTTTCCAAAGACATTACTCTCATCGAAATCGACACACCCATTCACGAGATATAAGCCTGTAAACATTTTTGCATCGGCAATATCGACCTACTGGTTTCTGTGCATTTCTGTTCGCCTGGTAGTTTCCGTAGATTTTAAGAAAATCAAAAAATTCACAAGAATGACTCAGCATTTTTCTTAAAAAAAATTAAAATGTCAATATCTCAAAAACTACTGGATCGATTCGAATGACATGTTCTAAGATTATATAGAGAAACAGTAGAGCTTTAATCTGAATTCAACCGGAATCGAATCTGAGTATTGGAAGTTGGCTACATCTTTATGAACGTACTTTGGAGTCGGTTTTTGACCTTTCATTGAGGTCAGATCAAGGTCAAAGTTTAATAGAGTAAAGCTGAACTCATAAGCTTTCCAAGGACATTACTCTCATCGAAATCGACACACCCATTCACGAGATATAAGCCTGTAAACATTTTTGCATCGGCAATATCGACCTACTGGTTTCTGTGCATTTCTGTTCGCCTGGTAGTTTCCGTAGATTTTAAGAAAATCAAAAAATTCACAAGAATGACTCAGCATTTTTCTTAAAAAAAATTAAAATGTCAATATCTCAAAAACTACTGGATCGATTCGAATGACATGTTCTAAGATTATATAGAGAAACAGTAGAGCTTTAATCTGAATTCACCCGGAATCGAATCTGAGTATTGAAAGTGGGCTAAATCTTTATGAACGTACTTTGTAGTCGGTTTTTGACCTTTCATTGAGGTCAGATCAAGGTCAAAGTTTAAAAGAGTAAAGCTGATTTCATAAGCTTTCCAAAGACATTACTCTCATCGAAATCGACCCACCCATTCACGAGATATAAGCCTGTAAACATTTTTGCATCGGCAATATCGACCTACTGGTTTCTGTGCATTTCTGTTCGCCTGGTAGTTTCCGTAGATTTTAAGAAAATCAAAAAATTCACAAGAATGACTCAGCATTTTTCTTAAAAAAAATTAAAATGTCAATATCTCAAAAACTACTGGATCGATTCGAATGACATGTTCTAAGATTATATAGAGAAACAGTAGAGCTTTAATCTGAATTCACCCGGAATCGAATCTGAGTATTGAAAGTGGGCTAAATCTTTATGAACGTACTTTGTAGTCGGTTTTTGACCTTTCATTGAGGTCAGATCAAGGTCAAAGTTTGATAGAGTAAAGCTGATTTCATAAGCTTTCCAAAGACATTACTCTCATCGAAATCGACCCACCCATTCACGAGATATAAGCCTGTAAACATTTTTGCATCGGCAATATCGACCTACTGGTTTCTGTGCATTTCTGTTCGCCTGGTAGTTTCCGTAGATTTTAAGAAAATCAAAAAATTCACAAGAATGACTCAGCATTTTTCTTAAAAAAAATTAAAATGTCAATATCTCAAAAACTACTGGATCGATTCGAATGACATGTTCTAAGATTATATAGAGAAACAGTAGAGCTTTAATCTGAATTCACCCGGAATCGAATCTGAGTATTGGAAGTGGGCTAAATCTTTATGAACGTACTTTGGAGTCGGTTTTTGACCTTTCATTGAGGTCAGATCAAGGTCAATGTTTAATGAAGTAAAGCTGAACTCATAAGCTTTCCAAAGACATTACTCTCATCGAAATCGACCCACCCATTCACGAGATATAAGCCTGTAAACATTTTTGCATCGGCAATATCGACCTACTGGTTTCTGTGCATTTCTGTTCGCCTGGTAGTTTCCATAGATTTTAAGAAAATCAAAAAATTTACAAGAATGACTCAGCATTTTTCTTAAAAAAAATTAAAATGTCAATATCTCAAAAACTACTGGATCGATTCGAATGACATATTCTAAGATTATATAGAGAAACAGTAGAGCTTTAATCTGAATTCACCCGGAATCGAATCTGAGTATTGAAAGTGGGCTAAATCTTTATGAACGTACTTTGTAGTCGGTTTTTGACCTTTCATTGAGGTCAGATCAAGGTCAAAGTTTGATAGAGTAAAGCTGATTTCATAAGCTTTCCAAAGACATTACTCTCATCGAAATCGACCCACCCATTCACGAGATATAAGCCTGTAAACATTTTTGCATCGGCAATATCGACCTACTGGTTTCTGTGCATTTCTGTTCGCCTGGTAGTTTCCGTAGATTTTAAGAAAATCAAAAAATTTACAAGAATGACTCAGCATTTTTCTTAAAAAAAATTAAAATGTCAATATCTCAAAAACTACTGGATCGATTCGAATGACATGTTCTAAGATTATATAGAGAAACAGTAGAGCTTTAATCTGAATTCACCCGGAATCGAATCTGAGTATTGAAAGTGGGCTAAATCTTTATGAACGTACTTTGTAGTCGGTTTTTGACCTTTCATTGAGGTCAGATCAAGGTCAAAGTTTGATAGAGTAAAGCTGATTTCATAAGCTTTCCAAAGACATTACTCTCATCGAAATCGACCCACCCATTCACGAGATATAAGCCTGTAAACATTTTTGCATCGGCAATATCGACCTACTGGTTTCTGTGCATTTCTGTTCGCCTGGTAGTTTCCGTAGATTTTAAGAAAATCAAAAAATTCACAAGAATGACTCAGCATTTTTCTTAAAAAAAATTAAAATGTCAATATCTCAAAAACTACTGGATCGATTCGAATGACATGTTCTAAGATTATATAGAGAAACAGTAGAGCTTTAATCTGAATTCACCCGGAATCGAATCTGAGTATTGAAAGTGGGCTAAATCTTTATGAACGTACTTTGTAGTCGGTTTTTGACCTTTCATTGAGGTCAGATCAAGGTCAAAGTTTGAAAGAGTAAAGCTGATTTCATAAGCTTTCCAAAGACATTACTCTCATCGAAATCGACCCACCCATTCACGAGATATAAGCCTGTAAACATTTTTGCATCGGCAATATCGACCTACTGGTTTCTGTGCATTTCTGTTCGCCTGGTAGTTTCCATAGATTTTAAGAAAATCAAAAAATTTACAAGAATGACTCAGCATTTTTCTTAAAAAAAATTAAAATGTCAATATCTCAAAAACTACTGGATCGATTCGAATGACATGTTCTAAGATTATATAGAGAAACAGTAGAGCTTTAATCTGAATTCACCCGGAATCGAATCTGAGTATTGAAAGTGGGCTAAATCTTTATGAACGTACTTTGTAGTCGGTTTTTGACCTTTCATTGAGGTCAGATCAAGGTCAAAGTTTGAAAGAGTAAAGCTGATTTCATAAGCTTTCCAAAGACATTACTCTCATCGAAATCGACCCACCCATTCACGAGATATAAGCCTGTAAACATTTTTGCATCGGCAATATCGACCTACTGGTTTCTGTGCATTTCTGTTCGCCTGGTAGTTTCCATAGATTTTAAGAAAATCAAAAAATTTACAAGAATGACTCAGCATTTTTCTTAAAAAAAATTAAAATGTCAATATCTCAAAAACTACTGGATCGATTCGAATGACATGTTCTAAGATTATATAGAGAAACAGTAGAGCTTTAATCTGAATTCACCCGGAATCGAATCTGAGTATTGAAAGTGGGCTAAATCTTTATGAACGTACTTTGTAGTCGGTTTTTGACCTTTCATTGAGGTCAGATCAAGGTCAATGTTTAATGAAGTAAAGCTGAACTCATAAGCTTTCCAAAGACATTACTCTCATCGAAATCGACCCACCCATTCACGAAATATAAACCTGTAAACATTTTTGCATCGGAAATATCGACCTACTGGTTTCTGTGCATTTCTGTTCGCCTGATAGTTTCCATTATATAGAGAAACAGTAGAGCTTTAATCTGAATTCACCTGGAATCGAATCTGAGTGTTGGAAGTGGGCTAAATCTTTATGAACGTACTTTGGAGTTGGTTTTTGACCTTTCATTGAGGTCAGATCAAGGTCAAAGTTTAATGAAGTAAAGCTGAACTCATAAGCTTTCCAAAGACATTACTCTCATCGAAATCGACCCACCCATTCACGAGATATAAGCCTGTAAACATTTTTGCATCGGCAATATCGACCTACTGGTTTCTGTGCATTTCTGTTCGCCTGGTAGTTTCCGTAGATTTTAAGAAAATCAAAAAATTCACAAGAATGACTCAGCATTTTTCTTAAAAAAAATTAAAATGTCAATATCTCAAAAACTACTGGATCGATTCGAATGACATGTTCTAAGATTATATAGAGAAACAGTAGAGCTTTAATCTGAATTCACCCGGAATCGAATCTGAGTATTGAAAGTGGGCTAAATCTTTATGAACGTACTTTGTAGTCGGTTTTTGACCTTTCATTGAGGTCAGATCAAGGTCAATGTTTAATGAAGTAAAGCTGAACTCATAAGCTTTCCAAAGACATTACTCTCATCGAAATCGACCCACCCATTCACGAAATATAAACCTGTAAACATTTTTGCATCGGAAATATCGACCTACTGGTTTCTGTGCATTTCTGTTCGCCTGATAGTTTCCATTATATAGAGAAACAGTAGAGCTTTAATCTGAATTCACCTGGAATCGAATCTGAGTGTTGGAAGTGGGCTAAATCTTTATGAACGTACTTTGGAGTTGGTTTTTGACCTTTCATTGAGGTCAGATCAAGGTCAAAGTTTAATGAAGTAAAGCTGAACTCATAAGCTTTCCAAAGACATTACTCTCATCGAAATCGACCCACCCATTCACGAGATATAAGCCTGTAAACATTTTTGCATCGGCAATATCGACCTACTGGTTTCTGTGCATTTCTGTTCGCCTGGTAGTTTCCGTAGATTTTAAGAAAATCAAAAAATTCACAAGAATGACTCAGCATTTTTCTTAAAAAAAATTAAAATGTCAATATCTCAAAAACTACTGGATCGATTCGAATGACATGTTCTAAGATTATATAGAGAAACAGTAGAGCTTTAATCTGAATTCACCCGGAATCGAATCTGAGTATTGAAAGTGGGCTAAATCTTTATGAACGTACTTTGTAGTCGGTTTTTGACCTTTCATTGAGGTCAGATCAAGGTCAAAGTTTGGTAGAGTAAAGCTGATTTCATAAGCTTTCCAAAGACATTACTCTCATCGAAATCGACCCACCCATTCACGAGATATAAGCCTGTAAACATTTTTGCATCGGCAATATCGACCTACTGGTTTCTGTGCATTTCTGTTCGCCTGGTAGTTTCCATAGATTTTAAGAAAATCAAAAAATTTACAAGAATGACTCAGCATTTTTCTTAAAAAAAATTAAAATGTCAATATCTCAAAAACTACTGGATCGATTCGAATGACATGTTCTAAGATTATATAGAGAAACAGTAGAGCTTTAATCTGAATTCACCCGGAATCGAATCTGAGTATTGAAAGTGGGCTAAATCTTTATGAACGTACTTTGTAGTCGGTTTTTGACCTTTCATTGAGGTCAGATCAAGGTCAATGTTTAATGAAGTAAAGCTGAACTCATAAGCTTTCCAAAGACATTACTCTCATCGAAATCGACCCACCCATTCACGAAATATAAACCTGTAAACATTTTTGCATCGGAAATATCGACCTACTGGTTTCTGTGCATTTCTGTTCGCCTGATAGTTTCCATTATATAGAGAAACAGTAGAGCTTTAATCTGAATTCACCTGGAATCGAATCTGAGTGTTGGAAGTGGGCTAAATCTTTATGAACGTACTTTGGAGTTGGTTTTTGACCTTTCATTGAGGTCAGATCAAGGTCAAAGTTTAATGAAGTAAAGCTGAACTCATAAGCTTTCCAAAGACATTACTCTCATCGAAATCGACCCACCCATTCACGAGATATAAGCCTGTAAACATTTTTGCATCGGCAATATCGACCTACTGGTTTCTGTGCATTTCTGTTCGCCTGGTAGTTTCCGTAGATTTTAAGAAAATCAAAAAATTCACAAGAATGACTCAGCATTTTTCTTAAAAAAAATTAAAATGTCAATATCTCAAAAACTACTGGATCGATTCGAATGACATGTTCTAAGATTATATAGAGAAACAGTAGAGCTTTAATCTGAATTCACCCGGAATCGAATCTGAGTATTGGAAGTGGGCTAAATCTTTATGAACGTACTTTGGAGTCGGTTTTTGACCTTTCATTGAGGTCAGATCAAGGTCAATGTTTAATAGAGTAAAGCTGAACTCATAAGCTTTCCAAAGACATTACTCTCATCGAAATCGACCCACCCATTCACGAGATATAAGCCTGTAAACATTTTTGCATCGGCAATATCGACCTACTGGTTTCTGTGCATTTCTGTTCGCCTGGTAGTTTCCGTAGATTTTAAGAAAATCAAAAAATTCACAAGAATGACTCAGCATTTTTCTTAAAAAAAATTAAAATGTCAATATCTCAAAAACTACTGGATCGATTCGAATGACATGTTCTAAGATTATATAGAGAAACAGTAGAGCTTTAATCTGAATTCACCCGGAATCGAATCTGAGTATTGGAAGTGGGCTAAATCTTTATGAACGTACTTTGGAGTCGGTTTTTGACCTTTCATTGAGGTCAGATCAAGGTCAAAGTTTGGTAGAGTAAAGCTGATTTCATAAGCTTTCCAAAGACATTACTCTCATCGAAATCGACCCACCCATTCACGAGATATAAGCCTGTAAACATTTTTGCATCGGCAATATCGACCTACTGGTTTCTGTGCATTTCTGTTCGCCTGATAGTTTCCATTATATAGAGAAACAGTAGAGCTTTAATCTGAATTCACCTGGAATCGAATCTGAGTGTTGGAAGTGGGCTAAATCTTTATGAACGTACTTTGGAGTTGGTTTTTGACCTTTCATTGAGGTCAGATCAAGGTCAAAGTTTAATGAAGTAAAGCTGAACTCATAAGCTTTCCAAAGACATTACTCTCATCGAAATCGACCCACCCATTCACGAGATATAAGCCTGTAAACATTTTTGCATCTGCAATATCGACCTACTGGTTTCTGTGCATTTCTGTTCGCCTGGTAGTTTCCGTAGATTTTAAGAAAATCAAAAAATTCACAAGAATGACTCAGCATTTTTCTTAAAAAAAATTAAAATGTCAATATCTCAAAAACTACTGGATCGATTCGAATGACATGTTCTAAGATTATATAGAGAAACAGTAGAGCTTTAATCTGAATTCACCCGGAATCGAATCTGAGTATTGGAAGTGGGCTAAATCTTTATGAACGTACTTTGTAGTCGGTTTTTGACCTTTCATTGAGGTCAGATCAAGGTCAATGTTTAATGAAGTAAAGCTGAACTCATAAGCTTTCCAAAGACATTACTCTCATCGAAATCGACCCACCCATTCACGAGATATAAGCCTGTAAACATTTTTGCATCGGCAATATCGACCTACTGGTTTCTGTGCATTTCTGTTCGCCTGGTAGTTTCCATAGATTTTAAGAAAATCAAAAAATTCACAAGAATGACTCAGCATTTTTCTTAAAAAAAATTAAAATGTCAATATCTCAAAAACTACTGGATCGATTCGAATGACATGTTCTAAGATTATATAGAGAAACAGTAGAGCTTTAATTTGAATTCACCCGGAATCGAATCTGAGTATTGAAAGTGGGCTAAATCTTTATGAACGTACTTTGTAGTCGGTTTTTGACCTTTCATTGAGGTCAGATCAAGGTCAAAGTTTGGTAGAGTAAAGCTGATTTCATAAGCTTTCCAAAGACATTACTCTCATCGAAATCGACCCACCCATTCACGAGATATAAGCCTGTAAACATTTTTGCATCGGCAATATCGACCTACTGGTTTCTGTGCATTTCTGTTCGCCTGATAGTTTCCATTATATAGAGAAACAGTAGAGCTTTAATCTGAATTCACCCGGAATCGAATCTGAGTGTTGGAAGTGGGCTAAATCTTTATGAACGTACTTTGTAGTCGGTTTTTGACCTTTCATTGAGGTCAGATCAAGGTCAAAGTTTGATAGAGTAAAGCTGATTTCATAAGCTTTCCAAAGACATTACTCTCATCGAAATCGACCCACCCATTCACGAGATATAAGCCTGTAAACATTTTTGCATCGGCAATATCGACCTACTGGTTTCTGTGCATTTCTGTTCGCCTGGTAGTTTCCGTAGATTTTAAGAAAATCAAAAAATTCACAAGAATGACTCAGCATTTTTCTTAAAAAAAATTAAAATGTCAATATCTCAAAAACTACTGGATCGATTCGAATGACATGTTCTAAGATTATATAGAGAAACAGTAGAGCTTTAATTTGAATTCACCCGGAATCGAATCTGAGTGTTGAAAGTGGGCTAAATCTTTATGAACGTACTTTGTAGTCGGTTTTTGACCTTTCATTGAGGTCAGATCAAGGTCAAAGTTTGATAGAGTAAAGCTGATTTCATAAGCTTTCCAAAGACATTACTCTCATCGAAATCGACCCACCCATTCACGAGATATAAGCCTGTAAACATTTTTGCATCGGCAATATCGACCTACTGGTTTCTGTGCATTTCTGTTCGCCTGGTAGTTTCCATAGATTTTAAGAAAATCAAAAAATTTACAAGAATGACTCAGCATTTTTCTTAAAAAAAATTAAAATGTCAATATCTCAAAAACTACTGGATCGATTCGAATGACATGTTCTAAGATTATATAGAGAAACAGTAGAGCTTTAATCTGAATTCACCCGGAATCGAATCTGAGTATTGAAAGTGGGCTAAATCTTTATGAACGTACTTTGTAGTCGGTTTTTGACCTTTCATTGAGGTCAGATCAAGGTCAATGTTTAATGAAGTAAAGCTGAACTCATAAGCTTTCCAAAGACATTACTCTCATCGAAATCGACCCACCCATTCACGAAATATAAACCTGTAAACATTTTTGCATCGGAAATATCGACCTACTGGTTTCTGTGCATTTCTGTTCGCCTGATAGTTTCCATTATATAGAGAAACAGTAGAGCTTTAATCTGAATTCACCTGGAATCGAATCTGAGTGTTGGAAGTGGGCTAAATCTTTATGAACGTACTTTGGAGTTGGTTTTTGACCTTTCATTGAGGTCAGATCAAGGTCAAAGTTTAATGAAGTAAAGCTGAACTCATAAGCTTTCCAAAGACATTACTCTCATCGAAATCGACCCACCCATTCACGAGATATAAGCCTGTAAACATTTTTGCATCGGCAATATCGACCTACTGGTTTCTGTGCATTTCTGTTCGCCTGGTAGTTTCCATAGATTTTAAGAAAATCAAAAAATTCACAAGAATGACTCAGCATTTTTCTTAAAAAAAATTAAAATGTCAATATCTCAAAAACTACTGGATCGATTCGAATGACATGTTCTAAGATTATATAGAGAAACAGTAGAGCTTTAATCTGAATTCACCCGGAATCGAATCTGAGTATTGAAAGTGGGCTAAATCTTTATGAACGTACTTTGTAGTCGGTTTTTGACCTTTCATTGAGGTCAGATCAAGGTCAAAGTTTGATAGAGTAAAGCTGAACTCATAAGCTTTCCAAAGACATTACTCTCATCGAAATCGACCCACCCATTCACGAGATATAAGCCTGTAAACATTTTTGCATCGGAAATATCGACCTACTGGTTTCTGTGCATTTCTGTTCGCCTGATAGTTTCCATTATATAGAGAAACAGTAGAGCTTTAATCTGAATTCACCCGGAATCGAATCTGAGTGTTGGAAGTGGGCTAAATCTTTATGAACGTACTTTGTAGTCGGTTTTTGACCTTTCATTGAGGTCAGATCAAGGTCAAAGTTTGATAGAGTAAAGCTGATTTCATAAGCTTTCCAAAGACATTACTCTCATCGAAATCGACCCACCCATTCACGAGATATAAGCCTGTAAACATTTTTGCATCGGCAATATCGACCTACTGGTTTCTGTGCATTTCTGTTCGCCTGGTAGTTTCCGTAGATTTTAAGAAAATCAAAAAATTCACAAGAATGACTCAGCATTTTTCTTAAAAAAAATTAAAATGTCAATATCTCAAAAACTACTGGATCGATTCGAATGACATGTTCTAAGATTATATAGAGAAACAGTAGAGCTTTAATCTGAATTCACCCGGAATCGAATCTGAGTATTGAAAGTGGGCTAAATCTTTATGAACGTACTTTGTAGTCGGTTTTTGACCTTTCATTGAGGTCAGATCAAGGTCAAAGTTTGAAAGAGTAAAGCTGATTTCATAAGCTTTCCAAAGACATTACTCTCATCGAAATCGACCCACCCATTCACGAGATATAAGCCTGTAAACATTTTTGCATCGGCAATATCGACCTACTGGTTTCTGTGCATTTCTGTTCGCCTGGTAGTTTCCATAGATTTTAAGAAAATCAAAAAATTTACAAGAATGACTCAGCATTTTTCTTAAAAAAAATTAAAATGTCAATATCTCAAAAACTACTGGATCGATTCGAATGACATGTTCTAAGATTATATAGAGAAACAGTAGAGCTTTAATTTGAATTCACCCGGAATCGAATCTGAGTATTGAAAGTGGGCTAAATCTTTATGAACGTACTTTGTAGTCGGTTTTTGACCTTTCATTGAGGTCAGATCAAGGTCAATGTTTAATGAAGTAAAGCTGAACTCATAAGCTTTCCAAAGACATTACTCTCATCGAAATCGACCCACCCATTCACGAAATATAAACCTGTAAACATTTTTGCATCGGAAATATCGACCTACTGGTTTCTGTGCATTTCTGTTCGCCTGATAGTTTCCATTATATAGAGAAACAGTAGAGCTTTAATCTGAATTCACCTGGAATCGAATCTGAGTGTTGGAAGTGGGCTAAATCTTTATGAACGTACTTTGGAGTTGGTTTTTGACCTTTCATTGAGGTCAGATCAAGGTCAAAGTTTAATGAAGTAAAGCTGAACTCATAAGCTTTCCAAAGACATTACTCTCATCGAAATCGACCCACCCATTCACGAGATATAAGCCTGTAAACATTTTTGCATCGGCAATATCGACCTACTGGTTTCTGTGCATTTCTGTTCGCCTGGTAGTTTCCATAGATTTTAAGAAAATCAAAAAATTCACAAGAATGACTCAGCATTTTTCTTAAAAAAAATTAAAATGTCAATATCTCAAAAACTACTGGATCGATTCGAATGACATGTTCTAAGATTATATAGAGAAACAGTAGAGCTTTAATTTGAATTCACCCGGAATCGAATCTGAGTGTTGGAAGTGGGCTAAATCTTTATGAACGTACTTTGGAGTTGGTTTTTGACCTTTCATTGAGGTCAGATCAAGGTCAAAGTTTAATGAAGTAAAGCTGAACTCATAAGCTTTCCAAAGACATTACTCTCATCGAAATCGACCCACCCATTCACGAGATATAAGCCTGTAAACATTTTTGCATCGGCAATATCGACCTACTGGTTTCTGTGCATTTCTGTTCGCCTGGTAGTTTCCATAGATTTTAAGAAAATCAAAAAATTCACAAGAATGACTCAGCATTTTTCTTAAAAAAAATTAAAATGTCAATATCTCAAAAACTACTGGATCGATTCGAATGACATGTTCTAAGATTATATAGAGAAACAGTAGAGCTTTAATCTGAATTCACCCGGAATCGAATCTGAGTATTGAAAGTGGGCTAAATCTTTATGAACGTACTTTGTAGTCGGTTTTTGACCTTTCATTGAGGTCAGATCAAGGTCAAAGTTTGATAGAGTAAAGCTGAACTCATAAGCTTTCCAAAGACATTACTCTCATCGAAATCGACCCACCCATTCACGAGATATAAGCCTGTAAACATTTTTGCATCGGAAATATCGACCTACTGGTTTCTGTGCATTTCTGTTCGCCTGATAGTTTCCATTATATAGAGAAACAGTAGAGCTTTAATCTGAATTCACCCGGAATCGAATCTGAGTGTTGGAAGTGGGCTAAATCTTTATGAACGTACTTTGTAGTCGGTTTTTGACCTTTCATTGAGGTCAGATCAAGGTCAAAGTTTGATAGAGTAAAGCTGATTTCATAAGCTTTCCAAAGACATTACTCTCATCGAAATCGACCCACCCATTCACGAGATATAAGCCTGTAAACATTTTTGCATCGGCAATATCGACCTACTGGTTTCTGTGCATTTCTGTTCGCCTGGTAGTTTCCGTAGATTTTAAGAAAATCAAAAAATTCACAAGAATGACTCAGCATTTTTCTTAAAAAAAATTAAAATGTCAATATCTCAAAAACTACTGGATCGATTCGAATGACATGTTCTAAGATTATATAGAGAAACAGTAGAGCTTTAATCTGAATTCACCCGGAATCGAATCTGAGTATTGAAAGTGGGCTAAATCTTTATGAACGTACTTTGTAGTCGGTTTTTGACCTTTCATTGAGGTCAGATCAAGGTCAAAGTTTGAAAGAGTAAAGCTGATTTCATAAGCTTTCCAAAGACATTACTCTCATCGAAATCGACCCACCCATTCACGAGATATAAGCCTGTAAACATTTTTGCATCGGCAATATCGACCTACTGGTTTCTGTGCATTTCTGTTCGCCTGGTAGTTTCCGTAGATTTTAAGAAAATCAAAAAATTCACAAGAATGACTCAGCATTTTTCTTAAAAAAAATTAAAATGTCAATATCTCAAAAACTACTGGATCGATTCGAATGACATGTTCTAAGATTATATAGAGAAACAGTAGAGCTTTAATTTGAATTCACCCGGAATCGAATCTGAGTGTTGAAAGTGGGCTAAATCTTTATGAACGTACTTTGTAGTCGGTTTTTGACCTTTCATTGAGGTCAGATCAAGGTCAAAGTTTGATAGAGTAAAGCTGATTTCATAAGCTTTCCAAAGACATTACTCTCATCGAAATCGACCCACCCATTCACGAGATATAAGCCTGTAAACATTTTTGCATCGGCAATATCGACCTACTGGTTTCTGTGCATTTCTGTTCGCCTGGTAGTTTCCATAGATTTTAAGAAAATCAAAAAATCTACAAGAATGACTCAGCATTTTTCTTAAAAAAAATTAAAATGTCAATATCTCAAAAACTACTGGATCGATTCGAATGACATGTTCTAAGATTATATAGAGAAACAGTAGAGCTTTAATCTGAA
The DNA here is from genome assembly GCA_035041805.1 of Amiota mariae. Taxonomy (NCBI): domain Eukaryota; kingdom Metazoa; phylum Arthropoda; class Insecta; order Diptera; family Drosophilidae; genus Amiota; species Amiota mariae. Next base: position 24,509 of record JAWNKV010000667.1, read on the forward strand.
TTCACCCGGAATCGAATCTGAGTATTGAAAGTGGGCTAAATCTTTATGAACGTACTTTGTAGTCGGTTTTTGACCTTTCATTGAGGTCAGATCAAGGTCAAAGTTTAATGAAGTAAAGCTGAACTCATAAGCTTTCCAAAGACATTACTCTCATCGAAATCGACCCACCCATTCACGAAATATAAACCTGTAAACATTTTTGCATCGGCAATATCGACCTACTGGTTTCTGTGCATTTCTGTTCGCCTGATAGTTTCCATTATATAGAGAAACAGTAGAGCTTTAATCTGAATTCACCCGGAATCGAATCTGAGTGTTGGAAGTGGGCTAAATCTTTATGAACGTACTTTGGAGTTGGTTTTTGACCTTTCATTGAGGTCAGATCAAGGTCAATGTTTAATGAAGTAAAGCTGAACTCATAAGCTTTCCAAAGACATTACTCTCATCGAAATCGACCCACCCATTCACGAGATATAAGCCTGTAAACATTTTTGCATCGGCAATATCGACCTACTGGTTTCTGTGCATTTCTGTTCGCCTGGTAGTTTCCATAGATTTTAAGAAAATCAAAAAATTCACAAGAATGACTCAGCATTTTTCTTAAAAAAAATTAAAATGTCAATATCCCAAAAACTACTGGATCGATTCGAATGACATGTTCTAAGATTATATAGAGAAACAGTAGAGCTTTAATCTGAATTCACCCGGAATCGAATCTGAGTATTGGAAGTGGGCTAAATCTTTATGAACGTACTTTGGAGTCGGTTTTTGACCTTTCATTCAAAGTTTAATAGAGTAAAGCTGATTTCATAAGCTTTCCAAAGACATTACTCTCATCGAAATCGACCCACCCATTCACGAGATATAAGCCTGTAAACATTCTTGCATCGGCAATATCGACCTACTGGTTTCTGTGCATTTCTGTTCGCCTAGTAGTTTCCGTAGATTTTAAGAAAATCAAAAAATTCACAAGAATGACTCAGCATTTTTCTTAAAAAAAATTAAAATGTCAATATCTCAAAAACTACTGGATCGATTCGAATGACATGTTCTAAGATTATATAGAGAAACAGTAGAGCTTTAATCTGAATTCACCCGGAATCGAATCTGAGTATTGGAAGTGGGCTAAATCTTTATGAACGTACTTTGTAGTTGGTTTTTGACCTTTCATTGAGGTCAGATCAAGGTCAAAGTTTAATAGAGTAAAGCTGAACTCATAAGCTTTCCAAGGACATTACTCTCATCGAAATCGACCCACCCATTCACGAGACATAAGCCTGTAAACATTTTTGCATCGGCAATATCGACCTACTGGTTTCTGTGCATTTCTGTTCGCCTGGTAGTTTCCATAGATTTTAAGAAAATCAAAAAATTCACAAGAATGACTCAGCATTTTTCTTAAAAAAAATTAAAATGTCAATATCTCAAAAACTACTGGATCGATTCGAATGACATGTTCTAAGATTATATAGAGAAACAGTAGAGCTTTAATCTGAATTCACCCGGAATCGAATCTGAGTATTGGAAGTGGGCTAAATCTTTATGAACGTACTTTGGAGTCGGTTTTTGACCTTTCATTGAGGTCAGATCAAGGTCAAAGTTTAATAGAGTAAAGCTGAACTCATAAGCTTTCCAAAGACATTACTCTCATCGAAATCGACCCACCCATTCACGAGATATAAGCCTGTAAACATTTTTGCATCGGCAATATCGACCTACTGGTTTCTGTGCATTTCTGTTCGCCTGGTAGTTTCCATAGATTTTAAGAAAATCAAAAAATTTACAAGAATGACTCAGCATTTTTCTTAAAAAAAATTAAAATGTCAATATCTCAAAAACTACTGGATCGATTCGAATGACATGTTCTAAGATTATATAGAGAAACAGTAGAGCTTTAATCTGAATTCACCCGGAATCGAATCTGAGTATTGAAAGTGGGCTAAATCTTTATGAACGTACTTTGTAGTCGGTTTTTGACCTTTCATTGAGGTCAGATCAAGGTCAATGTTTAATGAAGTAAAGCTGAACTCATAAGCTTTCCAAAGACATTACTCTCATCGAAATCGACCCACCCATTCACGAAATATAAACCTGTAAACATTTTTGCATCGGCAATATCGACCTACTGGTTTCTGTGCATTTCTGTTCGCCTGATAGTTTCCATTATATAGAGAAACAGTAGAGCTTTAATCTGAATTCACCCGGAATCGAATCTGAGTGTTGGAAGTGGGCTAAATCTTTATGAACGTACTTTGGAGTTGGTTTTTGACCTTTCATTGAGGTCAGATCAAGGTCAATGTTTAATGAAGTAAAGCTGAACTCATAAGCTTTCCAAAGACATTACTCTCATCGAAATCGACCCACCCATTCACGAGATATAAGCCTGTAAACATTTTTGCATCGGCAATATCGACCTACTGGTTTCTGTGCATTTCTGTTCGCCTGGTAGTTTCCATAGATTTTAAGAAAATCAAAAAATTCACAAGAATGACTCAGCATTTTTCTTAAAAAAAATTAAAATGTCAATATCCCAAAAACTACTGGATCGATTCGAATGACATGTTCTAAGATTATATAGAGAAACAGTAGAGCTTTAATCTGAATTCACCCGGAATCGAATCTGAGTATTGGAAGTGGGCTAAATCTTTATGAACGTACTTTGGAGTCGGTTTTTGACCTTTCATTCAAAGTTTAATAGAGTAAAGCTGATTTCATAAGCTTTCCAAAGACATTACTCTCATCGAAATCGACCCACCCATTCACGAGATATAAGCCTGTAAACATTTTTGCATCGGCAATATCGACCTACTGGTTTCTGTGCATTTCTGTTCGCCTGGTAGTTTCCATAGATTTTAAGAAAATCAAAAAATTCACAAGAATGACTCAGCATTTTTCTTAAAAAAAATTAAAATGTCAATATCCCAAAAACTACTGGATCGATTCGAATGACATGTTCTAAGATTATATAGAGAAACAGTAGAGCTTTAATCTGAATTCACCCGGAATCGAATCTGAGTATTGGAAGTGGGCTAAATCTTTATGAACGTACTTTGTAGTTGGTTTTTGACCTTTCATTGAGGTCAGATCAAGGTCAAAGTTTAATAGAGTAAAGCTGAACTCATAAGCTTTCCAAGGACATTACTCTCATCGAAATCGACCCACCCATTCACGAGACATAAGCCTGTAAACATTTTTGCATCGGCAATATCGACCTACTGGTTTCTGTGCATTTCTGTTCGCCTGGTAGTTTCCATAGATTTTAAGAAAATCAAAAAATTCACAAGAATGACTCAGCATTTTTCTTAAAAAAAATTAAAATGTCAATATCTCAAAAACTACTGGATCGATTCGAATGACATGTTCTAAGATTATATAGAGAAACAGTAGAGCTTTAATCTGAATTCACCCGGAATCGAATCTGAGTATTGGAAGTGGGCTAAATCTTTATGAACGTACTTTGGAGTCGGTTTTTGACCTTTCATTGAGGTCAGATCAAGGTCAAAGTTTAATAGAGTAAAGCTGAACTCATAAGCTTTCCAAAGACATTACTCTCATCGAAATCGACCCACCCATTCACGAGATATAAGCCTGTAAACATTTTTGCATCGGCAATATCGACCTACTGGTTTCTGTGCATTTCTGTTCGCCTGGTAGTTTCCATAGATTTTAAGAAAATCAAAAAATTCACAAGAATGACTCAGCATTTTTCTTAAAAAAAATTAAAATGTCAATATCTCAAAAACTACTGGATCGATTCGAATGACATGTTCTAAGATTATATAGAGAAACAGTAGAGCTTTAATCTGAATTCACCCGGAATCGAATCTGAGTATTGGAAGTGGGCTAAATCTTTATGAACGTACTTTGTAGTTGGTTTTTGACCTTTCATTGAGGTCAGATCAAGGTCAAAGTTTAATAGAGTAAAGCTGAACTCATAAGCTTTCCAAGGACATTACTCTCATCGAAATCGACCCACCCATTCACGAGATATAAGCCTGTAAACATTTTTGCATCTGCAATATCGACCTACTGGTTTCTGTGCATTTCTGTTCGCCTGGTAGTTTCCATAGATTTTAAGAAAATCAAAAAATTCACAAGAATGACTCAGCATTTTTCTTAAAAAAAATTAAAATGTCAATATCTCAAAAACTACTGGATCGATTCGAATGACATGTTCTAAGATTATATAGAGAAACAGTAGAGCTTTAATCTGAATTCACCCGGAATCGAATCTGAGTATTGGAAGTGGGCTAAATCTTTATGAACGTACTTTGTAGTTGGTTTTTGACCTTTCATTGAGGTCAGATCAAGGTTAAAGTTTAATAGAGTAAAGCTGAACTCATAAGCTTTCCAAGGACATTACTCTCATCGAAATCGACCCACCCATTCACGAGATATAAGCCTGTAAACATTTTTGCATCTGCAATATCGACCTACTGGTTTCTGTGCATTTCTGTTCGCCTGGTAGTTTCCATAGATTTTAAGAAAATCAAAAAATTCACAAGAATGACTCAGCATTTTTCTTAAAAAAAATTAAAATGTCAATATCTCAAAAACTACTGGATCGATTCGAATGACATGTTCTAAGATTACATAGAGAAACAGTAGAGCTTTAATCCGAATTCACCCGGAATCGAATCTGAGTATTGGAAGTGGGTTAAATCTTTATGAACGTACTTTGGAGTCGGTTTTTGACCTTTCATTGAAGTCAGATCAAGGTCAAAGTTTAATAGAGTGAAGCTGAACTCATAAGCTTTCCAAGGACATTACTCTCATCGAAATCGACCCACCCATTCACGAGATATAAGCCTGTAAACATTTTTGCATCGACAATATCGACCTACCGGTTTCTGTGCTTTTCTGATATAAATACCAGGCGAACAGAAATGCACAGAAAGCAGGAGGTGGAAATGTGAATTTTTGCATCTATGAAACTTCCCAGTAGTAGGCAATGGATTTTAGATGGTATATAGAAAAGAACGCGTTTTTTAAATGACTTTTTGGATAATACAAGGTATGTTGTGACAGCAAAGTAGCATTTATGTACGTATGATGATTTACATTTGTCACGGCATTTTAATCAACTTTCCGAATTCTTATGCGGTTCCATTCCATTACAGTAAAATATCAATTGTCTTAGGGTGAGACATTGGGTGAAACATTCATTACAAGGAGACATACATTTCTAAGCATTTCCAGACATATTTATCTTATCCAGCTGCTACGGATTTCTGTTTGCCAAGTACGCAACATCAAATTTGAACTGAAATTGTGGATGTCGTAATTTTAATCCATTTTGCCTTTGGCCCTGTGTCTCACTCTCTAACTAAAATTATTCCACAATCAAATGTATTAGGAAATTTTGGATTTGATTGAAAAGTCATAGACTTGGTCTTAGTAATTACACTCGTTTGATACTTACGTTCCGGATATGCTTGTTGATGTTGAATGGATACAAAAATTTAGTAAAGAAACTACAGATTTTGTCATATATAAGATTTACACATTAGTTCCATTTATTTCATAATGTAATTTTTTTTTATTTTTTTTTGTTTTTTTGTTTTTATTTTTTTTTTAAATTTCTTTATGCTTTATATTTTTATTTTTCTTGTTTTGTTTTGTTTTGTTTTTGTTTATCCTTTATATAGATTCTTCTTGTGTTTTTTATATAATTGTAATTGTTGTGATTAAATATTCTTCTTGATCTTGATTTGTTTTTGTTTTTGTTTTATTTATTTTTTTTTTTTTTTGCATTTGTTTTGTTTTGTTTATTTTAATTTGTTATCAGCTGATTGATGGATGAAGGATGTCTCAAATATTGTAAGTATTATATAGAAGCAATTAAGTAGTAGAATAATTTTTTTTTTTTTTATTTCATATATATTATGTATTACATATTTATGTATGTATATGTATATAATATTATGCATATATGTGTCTATTTTTTAGCTAATTAATAAACCACACACACAAAAAAAAAAAAAAAATTTTTTTTTTTTATTTCTAAGATTTTCTTCTTTGAATTTGAAATTGTTTTTGGTTTGTTTTTGGATTTGATTTTGGATTTGGTTTTGGATTTGGTTTTGGTTTAGTTTAAAAGCACACATACGAGTTTTTCAACACTATAACTCCTAAACTACATTCAATCGATTCAATATTTCTTTTAATTAATATATCTTTTTTAACAGCAATTCTCATTAATTGAAGTGTGAATGTGATTCTTATAGAACGAACGATTATGTACGTTAAGTGAATGAAGATGCGTTTGGGTAAATGTTTTTCAGTTTGATGCTTAGATTTGGGTTACTTTGGAAATTGAAATTGTAGAATTGTGACCAACATGACCCATACTATTGTGTTGGATATTGGATATTGTAATTATATGTATACTTTTACTATATACTACTACATACAGATTACACAGATTTAGATATAACATAAAACAGTAAGTAATACTTTAATTTCTAGTATTCCTTCTTTCACATTTCACATTTCACTTTATTAAGTACCTAATGTACATGTTCACACATACAATTATACAGATAGATAGATAGGTAGATAGATAGATGGATACATAATACTATGTAGATAAATAAATAGATGTATAGATATAGAATATCTATTTATATTTATTGATACCACATTGTTGTTGGGCTGTTGGGTTGTTGGGTTGTTGGGTGGTTGGGTACATTCATTCATACACGTACATGTATCTAAATTTATTTATGTAGTTCAAAAGTTCAATAGAGTAGTAATATAGTAGTAGTAAGTATGATAGTTAGTTAGTCTTTGTAGTCTGTTTAGATTGGTTGGGAAGATACAATACATATAGTATATGAAATAATTTTCATTGAATTACTGAGTGAGTGAGTGAGTGAGTGAGTGAGCAAGATAGTGGGAAGTGAGTGAGTGAGTGAGTGAGTGAGTGAGTGATTGAGTAAGATAGTGAGTAAGTGAGAAAGATAGAGTTGTCATTGTGCCTTTTGTTAAGATTTTAAGGTAAATAAATATATGTATTTATATACTTATGGAGTACATATTAATTATTATGAAACATTGGATCTTGAATCTTATTCTTGAATGAAATACAATATTTAATTTGTATATTGTAGTAAAATCCATCCATATACATTTGGATATGATATTGTATGTAGTATACTATGAATGATATTTGTCAAATGTCAATTGTCATCTGTCATTTGTCATCTATCAATTGTCATCTGTCATCTGTCAATTGTCATTTGTTATCTGTCATTTGAATTTATAAATTTTAAGACACACTAATTGAAGGCAGATAGAGAGAGACTTCATTTCTAGTTAGCAAAATTACAATAGAAAAAAATGATCGACCATTTTTTATACAATAATTTCTTTCTTTTTCTTTTTCAATTTTTCAATTTTCCATTTTTCCATTTTTCCATTTTTCCATTTTTATATACCTACATATATGTATATAACATATATGTATGTACTAAATAAGTATATATAATGATGTATGTATGTCTATATGTATATATTCTTAAATATTTAATACGTGTATAATTTATATTATGCACTTGTATTTTAAGCGAGTATTTTACACAGAAATGCATTTTGTTTTGTTTTATTTTTTATTTTCTTTTCTTTTATTTTATTTTTAATTTTTTTTTTTTTTATTTTTATGTGAGTAGCATAAACACATTTGTTTCTTTTTGGACGAAAGTGTAGATTTTTGTTGAAGGAAGAAGTACATACATACATGTACATATGTATGTATGTATGTATACTATATATTATAGTATATATGTATTGTAATAAAATAGTATAGTGTAGTTGGGATAGAAACAAAATCAGAATCTTTAATAGTTACATATTAGTGGATAAACAGAAGAATATACAAATATGTATGTATACATGAAGGTGGATAGAAGAAAGGAAGGAGGAAAGGATTGACTGATTGCATGACATAAATATCTAAATCAATAATCAAAATCAATCAATCAAATCGAAAATTGAAATAATTGAAATGAATTTAGACATATCATATTGATTACATACTACATATTAATAATTACGACAATTACACAGACTATTCAATTCAATTGATTATATTCGATATACAATAAGTACTTATAAGTACTACAACAATACTAAGTATGTAAGTATATATGTTATTGTAGATTTTAAAATTTCTTTCCAGATTACATAAATACATACATATATCTATCTATCATACTTATGTATACGAAAATTGAAGTATGTAGTAACTCAATTGAATCATAAGATTTACTATGATTCCAAATGATTGATAATTCTATAATATTATTGGAATTAGGAAGTGTATAGGTGGATAGCAGGATATTAAGACAAGTTCCAGTTCACTTAGGTCATTCATTAAAGAAGCATAAGCATTGTAATAATGTAGTAATTGAATTTGACTACAATATTCGATCTAATCTGATCTGATCTGATGTGATTCAATTTGATGTGTAATAATTAAAAGCTTAGAAAATTAACAGATTTTAATATACGTAATTTATATAATGAAAAGCTTAGTATTTGTAGTACATATTGTAATAAATGGTGCAGGTCTTCATACTCGTAATCTGGTACAGTACAGTACATATAGTATAGTATAGTATGTGGGTTTGATTAAAGCATTTTTTCAATTGTTAAACTTTTAACAAAACATAATGGAATTCAATGCAATGGAATGGAATGGAATGGAATGGATTCAAAGTTAATATAGTACTATGTGTACATACACATATCTATAAATAGATATACTTACATACATAGTACATATGTATATAGTTACAGATAGATAACATTTTAAGTAGGATACACATATACATACAAATATTCATTCTAATTGATTGATAGATTTTTGCTTTTTTTTTTTTTTGTTTTGTTTTGTTTTTTTTTTTTTTGTTTGTTAAAGAAGGACTTTTCAGAATAGAAACTTTGTTTACTTGCAATTTGATTTAAAGTACAATAATGTAATTTGTCATTTTGTCTTTGTCTTCTCAATCTCTTTTATTTTCCTATTATTTTTCATATTCAAAAAATGTATCTCGATCGACAATTGTATGAAGTGTTGTGTAATTATGTGTGGTTTTTTTTTTTTATTATACTATACGAGAGCACATAAGTATGTATTTACTTGGATGTATATTTTTGGATATAGGGTAGATAAATAGATAGATACTGTTTCTGTTATGTTTTATGTTTTTTTTTTTGTTTTTGTTTTTTTTTTTTTTTCGTTTGTATGTGGATCTTTATTATTGGACTAATATAAATTTTTTGTATCTATTTATGTATGTATGCATTTTTATAAGTTTTATATGCTGTTGCTGTAACTAAGCTAAGGACGTTTCGCAAAAAGGTCATCGTGTTTACTTCATTTTCTTCTCTATTAAATTATGTGTATTACAATGTATGTAAAATTTAAATTATCGCAAGCGTTTATCGATTATTCATAAACATCAATAAATAGTAGTGTAAGTAAATAGTAGTTTAATGTAGTATCTAAATCTAAATTGTCTCGTCAATTTCGGTCTATCGACTTCTACTGACCTGAACTGACCTGACCTGACCTGACCTGACTCTCTCTCTGACTGAGCGTCACTTGGAATAAAGTTTATTTATTGTTTATTGGAACGAAATGATTGATGATTGATTCAGTGATCATTGCATTTTTCAGTGTTTAGTGTTCGTTCATTGTTCATCAGAGTATATGTGATTTACTCATATAAATATAAAATTCATTTCATTTCATCTAATTCAAATAAATTTTTAAGCTTTGACAAAAAAAAAAAAAAAAAATATTACAATAGACATTACAATAGATACTCGTAGTAGTGTATCTATCAATCAATCAATCAATCAATCAATCAATAGATACATACATACATACATATACACATATATTGTATGTTAGTCTATACAATTTATATACATAAGTATATTTTAGATGTAGAAACGAGTAGTTAACACTGATCATAGTAGTATAAATAATTTTTTTTTTTTTTTTTTTAGTTTTTTTAAATAATTTTTATATTTCTTGTAGATTTCAGAAGACTTTGCTAACTTTTTTCCATGGACTAAGCTAGTAAAATGTTTGTTTTGTTTTTTTTTTTATTATTATGTTGTATTGTATTTTCTTTTCTATAGCACATTTACCATTTAATACCATCATCATTATCATCATAATGATACTTATTATAAATCTAGTGTGTGTATGTATATAAGTAAGTAAGTAAGTAAGTATGTATGTATGTATGTAGTATGTTATGTAATATATACTTACTTATATATTGTATTGTATTGTATTGTATGTATTATAATAAATAGTATATGGTACGAGTATATGGTATATTATATCATAGTATGGTTTGGTATGTTTATGGTTTCATTTGGTTAATTTCACTTAAATATAAATTGGATTTTCCTGGCCGGTTAATAAACGGAACATTGATGTCGGCATAGTTTTCATTAGTATCTGTAAATGGAATGAAATGAATTTAGTAGTAATGCTATGTATATTGGTATAATTGTTGAAGTTAATTGTTACCTCGCCCACTGATGTTGCAAGCAGATTGACGATTTTCTCATGGGGTACAGCAACAACGCTTTGGTTATTGATTTCAATGATGCGATGTCCAACGCGTACACCACCACGTTCTGCAATACCACCACGTAACAAAGAGCAGATCTAGTATATAGATAGATTATTAGTATTAGTATTAGTATCGTTCAATATTTGAAATTGTTAAAATAAATCGTTCAACTTACCACACCATTCTGTACACTAAAACCCAGTTGATATTTGGTTTCGGGTCGTTTGATTTTGACCTCAACAACCGGAGCACATGGCACTACTGTGAATTTGACCACAGTCTGATTCTTGGTGTTCTTAATGTATGTTTGACATGTGGATAGTGGTAGGCCAACTAGACTTAGGCCATTTATGGCTATCAATTGATCGCCAATATTCAGTTGGCCACAACGTGCCGCTGCCCCCGATGACATAAGATTTGCAATGACCACTGTTGGTAGCATGGAACCCCAACCGCTCTCAACAATTACAACGCCTAGTATTTCGCCCTTGGCTTTTGGTACGACTACTTCCTTTTGCAATTCCTTCTTGGCAAAGATCTCCAATTCATCGCCAAAAATCTCTTGACTATTGAGCACCTCTTGATAGTCCATTTCTTTAACGAAGCGATGATCTTCGATGCCATTTGCCTTTAAAAATTCCATATAAGCAACCTGGAATGCCTGACCAATCGATTGTGCTATGAATTGTGCTTCGTCACTCTCGAAGACATGGCAAATCATTTTTGGTGTACGATTCGGTTTGGGTGCATCGTCAATATCTTGTGGTACGAAGCGGCGACGTGCCATCAAAACGACCAAATCGCCAATGTCTGCGATATAGGAGATTGTGCGTAGTGCATGATCCATCATGATCTCTTTAAGATCTGTATTAAGAACCATGATTTTCTCAGTCGAAATAAAGAGATCGACTTCAGTGCTGGGTTGAACATCGCCATCGGGTGCCTATTTACAATTCAATTGTAATGATTATTTGAGGTTATATGACAACAACATAAATACACAAAACAACACAAAACAATATAAGTAATATGTAAGAAACATTAGTAGTAAATATTATAATCTATAGGATTACACAAAACATTACAATAATATTGTATTGTATTGTATTGTACTGTTGAAACAAAATGAAAATATGATATTTATTAACAAATATTGTAAGTACTAATTTGTATATCAAAATAATAAGAAAATTAATGATTATTGAATTTAATTTAATTTACCATAAACATAAACAAAACAAAATAAATTACATATGTACAATATTAGAATTTTAAAGATTTAAATGCATTTTACTTACCAAAGCCTAGCATAGTTTGATGTTTCAGAAGGATTCAATGATTTCGATTTGGATCCATTGGACCATTTTTAATGTGATTCAAAAGAGAGACAAAGAGAGAGAGAGAGAGAGAAAGGGAAAGAGACACATTTTTAGATATTTTTGAATAGAATAAAATAGAATACCGTTGATTAAATGTTCTTTGCTTCAATGTTCATATTGGCAAAACCTTAGAAAAGATAAATAAAACAATGCCGAAGTTGTAATACTCTTCACGCCCCAGCTAGTGGTCCGAGGGTCTTGAAATTTATTAGGTTGATGGCTATGGGTCAGACACTTATAGTGTTCCAATTTCAGTCCCATAATACAAAAAACAAAAAAGTTTTTCTAATAAGAACTCTCATTTGGATCCCGGTATGTATGGGGAGTACCTCTCCTAGTAGTCCGAGGGTCTTGACATTTTTATGGTTTGTGGATATAGGTCAGAGACTCATAGTGTCCAAATTTCAGTTCGATAAGTCAAAAAAAAAAAAAAACTTTTTCTAATAACAACTTTAGTTTAAAAGGGGGTTTCTATGGGAGGTACCCCGCCTAGTGGTCCGATTCGGCTGATTCACGAACTTGATCGGCGTTTGGTAAAAAGAAAGCTATGTACAAAATTTCAGCTCTCTAGCTAAAAAACTGAAGGACTAGCAGTGCGAACAGACGGACCGACGGACAGACGAACATGGCTAAATCAACTCGTCTCATCGAGCTGATCACAAATATATATACTTTATGTGGTCTGGTATAAAAATAAACTTTCGATATACGTGTATAAATCGGTTTTTGCCCCTATTATATGTACTATATACGTATATGGTTCCGAAGTTCCGAAGGAGATTGTGTGCAAAAACGCACAAAAAGAAATTGCAAATTGCGCAAAGGTTTATCCCAATATTCCTTAAGTTATTTCATATTTAGCAAACTATAATTAAAAAACTATATTAAAGTATATAGTAAATGTAGAGTAGATAAGTAGCATTTATATTAAAGTCTGTAAATATAAATGTAAAATCACCAACTGAAGATGAAAATGTAATTTCAAAAGGGAATAAAACAAGATTGAATTGAATAAATATGTTTTATACATAAATACATATAACGAGTACGAGTATATACTACTTACTTATATGATAAACTTATCCTCATTAAAATGTAGCTTACAACTTCATGTACTTCACTTTTGAGTACTTGGAAAGATGCTCGAATGATACACATACAATAAATTCAAAATTATGTACTTAATTATAAGTAGTATGAGGAGATGTAGAAACGAACAACTATACCTAAAGTGGCCTATCCACGGACAATTTGTTCGTCAAATTTGTTGTGTTCGAGAAATGTTCGAGAGTGGATATCGTTGCCGACGAAAAATTCGGTGTTCGTCGTTTTGTTCGCCAAAGATTAAAACGTTTTTATATTAAATGTTCGACGGTGGATACGACTGATCGCACAAACATCATTTGTGAAGGGCAAACATGTGGTAAAATGACTAAACAAGTGTTAGAAGAATTTAAAGAATTTTTTAAAAGTGAGCCAGGATTATGGCAAAACTAAAAGTGAAGCCTATAAAAATAAACAATTAAGGAACAAAGCATGAGATATTCTATTAGCAATATATAAAGAAATAGACAAAAATGCGACATTAGATGCAGTGAAAAAAAAAGTGAATTTGCTGCGTGTGTCATATAGACGCGAACCGTATCACTTTCATCCGCCATGTTACGATACTCACTGTTCGCTGTTTTCAAGCAAATAATGTTTGCCTGAACATTCGCGCATCGTATTATACATAGGAAAACGATTTTTTTTTCGACGAACAATTCGCCGAACAAATTGGCCTTCGATAGAGGCCTTTAGTAAGTATTAGGTTGGTGCAAAAATAATGGCCGTTTTCAAACAGTCAATTTAAATGAACGTAACTCAGCTCAGAATAAACTTTATTAATCGAAATAAAAACCATTACAATCAATACATTTTTGCCAACGAGAAACAAGTTTATTTATGCCGGTAGCACAAAAGTCCGGCGATGAAAGCGTTTTTGGCGTCGTCTTGATTTTTGAAGCATTTCCCGCGCAGGAAGTTGTCGAGGTGTTTGAAAAAATGGTAGTCGGTGGGCGAGAGGTCCAGTGAATATGGCGGAGGAGGTAGAGTCTCGTAACCCAATTCGTTCAACTTCTGCAAGGTTAGTTGTGCGACGTGCGGTCGAGCGTTGTCATCGAGCAGGATTGGTCCCTTCATATTGACCAATCTCGGGCACATACGTCGAAGCTTCTGGTGCATTTCGTCGATTTGTTGGCAGTACTTCTCTGCCGTGATCGTTTCGCCTGGATTCAGAAAGCTGTGATGGATGAGACCGGCTGCTGACCACCAAACAGTAACCATAATCTTCTTTTGGTGCAGTTTCGGCTTCGGGAAGTGTTGCGGAGCCTCGTCGCTGTCCAACCACTGCCCGGAACGTCGCCGTTTGTCGTAGAGGATCCATTTTTCATCGCACGTTACGATTCGGTCGAGAAACGGGTCATTTTTGTTGCGCTGAAGAAGAGACGATGAAACCTCAAAACGACGATTTTTTTGATTTTCGTTCAATTCATGCGGCACCCATTTATCGAGTTTTTTTTTTTTGACTTCCCTATTTGCTTCAGTGTTGAGTGATCGACGTTGAGTTCTTGTGCGACTTCTCGTGTGGTTTTGCGAGGATCGGCTTCGATTAAGTCTTTCAAATCGTCATTGTCAACCTCAGATGGGCGGCCGCGACCCTCTTTATCTTCAAGGCTGGTATCACCTGCGCGAAATTTTTTAAACCATCTTCGTGTGGTACGTTCAGAAGCAGTATCCTCGCCCCATGCTTTATTGATATTTCGTGTCGTCTCCGCAGCATTGTGACCAAGTTTGAACTCGTGAAGCAAAATAATGCGAATTTCTTGTTTTCATAGCATCACAAAAAGTGGTCGGAAATCAAAAACGTATGACGATAATAAAAAGATAATTAGTCTAAAAGATAGAGCGAAAAACGCGCTTCAAAACGACATATAGCATGACCACATTCATTAAAAAATTTATTCCGAAATTCATGCATAAAAATAAACAATATGGAAACGGCCATTATTTTTGTACCAACCTAATACTATGTATATGCAATATGAAAAGCTTGAAATATGTTTGTATCTTATCTTATTTATTGTAAGTATTTTTATCACGTCGTTGATAGCCGACAGTTTGAGAAGCACTACAGCAGTAGGTAATTAAATGATATTGCAGGTGCTTAAACTTATGCATCTAAAAATGTAAAATTTGCAGAATCAAAAACTGAGAGCTGACAGTTTGAGAAGCACTACATTACACTAAAGAAGTTGACATTTTAATCAAAAAACTATGCATACTCACACATCACACACACACACATAAAAAAAGAAAAAGGCATTCCCCCTCAATTCCCTCTACCACGAGCAATTTAAAGTAAAAAAAAAATATATATATATTAACGCATTTTCTCAAACATTTGCCACAAACATCTCACTACTACTTATTCTCCAGTGCTATCAGCTCCGTAAATCCGTAAAGTTACTGTGTACTGTACTCGTAATAACTTATCAATTGATTGCGTGTACTCGCTCACTCGTTCATTCAGGCTTTTCCTCAATCAGCAAAACAAAGTTGTTAAGGAATTTTGTAAATCAAAGTATGTATGTACTTAGTATTGTGTGTAGTTAGGTATACGAGTATGGAAGAACTATTGTAACTAACATCATATGTAACGTAACGTATATTATTTAATGGATAAGAGAGAGAATCATTCGGCATTATATTGTGCATGAGATGATTAAGCAGTTTTTTCCTTAACAATTATCGTTTGTAGCATAAGTGGACGCCTTTGAATTCAAATCGAAGATAGCTTGGGAATATCTTATACTACTTAAGTTATTTATTATCAAATAACCATGTTAATCTCATTTGGATACCTGGGCATAGCGGGTACCCTGGGAACGAAGAGGCAGATGAACGCGCCAGAAAAGGGTCTGAGGGTCCTCATTAGACCTGATCCATTCTGCGGACTGCAGGCATACGGTTAGTTTCGGGATTCTTAAACAATGATAACTGTAGACTATGCAATGAAGAGGAGGAAACAGCAGAGCACATAATATGCCACTGTGAGGGTGTGGCATGGACAAGACTCCGATACTTGGGATTCCAATACCTGGAACCAATCGATATCGCAGGTTTATCTTCGAGAAAGATTCTGAAGTTCTTGATGATAGAATAGAATAGAATATCGGAGGAACTGTGATCAAGAGGGTTGTCACAATAGTTCCATTAGTGGCCGCGGTGACGAGGTGTATTCTGATTCCCGCCCTTTCCTAAATTTAATCTAATCTTGTACCATAAGTACATATATGTTTAAATGAATAATTATACAATTTATAAGACTATATTATAATACTTACTATTAAGTATTCATGAGATAAGGTTTACTTACCTTAATACGTGAAACAGCTTCTTCGGCTTGCATCATACGTGTTGATTTGGTGGGTTGACCTTCACAGACCAATTGTGTTGAACCCAAGTATTTGGCGCGGAAGAGGACACCCTCAATGAGCACTGCACCACCTGATTTGTATTCATTATCATCATCATCATCATCATCATCATACGGATTGTGTGTGTGGTTATGTGCAGGATGGTGATGGATTAGATTGGATGGATAGAGAATATAACATAATTAGTTTGTTGTCAGAATGATTCAAATTCTAAATTGTATTATAGTATAGTATAGTATAGTATAGTAAGTATGTATATATGTATTTGTATTATTATTATTATTATGTATGTATTTATGTATGTATCATATTTGTATATTATGTGTTATCGTTTATCGGTCTGTTTATGTACAATAACAATAGTTTGATTTTGGTGTATAAAACAAGTGACACAGATTCATAATATCCATACATACAATAAATATGTATCTTCAATATCAATCCGTGATAAGGATATTTCTTGTCTTTTAAGATGTAAAATTTATTATATGAATCTACTGTCACTTTACACTGTCTGATTCTGTCTGATAGATAATATGATTGTTTGATTGATTTGAGACATTTTAACATAAGAGCTCGTCATCATTCATCATTGAACTAATGATAAGATGTCTCCTCCTCATCAACATTATCAACATTATCATCATCATCATCACCATCATCATCAACATAATCATCATTTTGTTATAGTGGAATATTATTGTATTGTATGTATTGTAAATATATTATGTAATAGTATTAGTATTTTCAGTGTATTTTTGTTTAAGAGAATAACATAAAGAAATATCTTACAAAGATTGATTGATTGATTGATTGAGTTTTTGATTGATTGTCGTTTTGTTTACAGTTTATACACACAAACACATAAAACACACACACAGAAGGAGAGTGAATGTTTATTACATTTTGTTTGTTATTTGTATTTTTTGTATTTTGTTGTTTTACAAATGAAGATTTTTGGAACGAGGCATGCAACAAAAATAAAAATCACACAAAGAAAGAAAGAAAGAAAGAAAGAAAGAATAGAAAATATGAAAAACAAGAAACAAAGATAATTTATTTTAATATTTTCATTAGCGAAATTTCATTAAATATTATTATTTCATAAAAGAATTAGGATTTACAAAACACCTATGTATGTATATATGTACGTAAATACACTTCATCACATCATCAATTCATGATTCACAACATGAGATTCATTTGGCTGACTTTACGAATTCACTTGATCAGATCAGATCAGATCAGATTAGATCGGATTAAATCAGATGTTTGTAATGCATTTTATGTGCAATAAAGGAAAAGAAACGAAACCCATAAATCAGACTGTTGCTGTCTGTTTATTATTATTCTATATTAATGTTCCAGATGAATGGAGAATCGCTTACCAAAGATATAAGTTACTTGACTCATCATCACCATCATCATCATCACCATTTAATCCTTTTGAGAGTAAAATGATTAACAAAATCTTATTACCTCATAATTCATAAGATTCTTATGTAAATTTTCTATGTAATACGTAAGTATATAGTAGATGTGTTTCAAATTTTAGACATTGGAATCGAAGAATGTAAAGTGTATGTCTATACATACATACATCTAATTCTTTGGTGTGACCAAAGTTAATGTTTTTTTTTTTAAATTTTTGATTTTGAATTTGTAACGAATTCTTTGCTGCTGTCGGCGTTGTCGATCGATCATCAAACGATGCCACTCAACATCGGCAAAGCTTTAAATTATACAAATACAACTACGTTAATAGGAGGAAAAAGTAAGAGTGAAAGCTTTCACTTCATTCCTCCTCCTCCTTCCTGTTCATTAAAATGTAGTACTGAATTACGATAAATTTATGCTACTTTTTTACTACAATTTAAATACTTTTAATGCTACTAAATCAGCCACAAATGGCTTAATGAGCTCAGTTCAACTTAGCTCTGCTCAGCTTAGTTTGATTCCTTTATGATTATGGACTAACTATTTATTATAATTAAGAACAATCAACAACCAACAACAACAACAATGAAAACGTTGAGAGACTAAAATTGTTTTCAAACGATATCGAACGAAGGAAGATAAGCCCAATTTTTACCTTCTTTGCTCTTACTCTTTTTAACTTTTTTCTCTCCGCAATTGCTGCTGGAACCGCTATTTGAGCCGCTGGCATTATTTGGATTGACATTACTGACAACTCCTCCAGTAGTTACACCTCCACCAATGGTGCCAGTGATCGAATTATTGCCATTCCCATTTCCATTGATAATGGTGTTGCTGCTGTTGTTATTATTATTGGTGGCTGTGCCACCACCACTACCTAGTGTATTAATGCTTCCATTGGTGGTTATTATTCCATTATTGCCACTCGCATCAATCAACGCGTCGATCATGTTGCCTGTTGTACCGGTAGTGCCAAGTTTTTTAATTCCACCACTGCTAATACAACCAGCAGAGTCCTCCGAACCACCGGGGCTAGCTAACGTGGTCGATACAAGGACGCCACCACAATCATCGAGCGTTGATTTAATTGGCGATTTGTCGCTATGCTCGGATGATGTACGTGAGCCACCGACACAAATGATACTACCGCCGCTGCCAGCATTTGTTGTGGTCGCGGCAGATGCTGCCGGTGTTGTAATTGTGCCGCATTTTGGTGGTATCGGCGGTGGTATTTCTGGTGTTGATGATAGCAACGCATTATAGCCATTGCGCGTTTTAGTGCTGGGCATCTGTTGTTGTTTCGGTGAGATCTTTGAAAGTAATGAGCCGCGTGGCTTGCGCTCCCATGACTTATTCTCATCGTAGTAGCCCTGATCATCGAGTCTTTGATGGCCAAGTAAACGGTCTGTCTCTAAATCGGTATCAACATCATCTTCATCGGCGCTTACATTTTTCGATTGGTTGTCCGAGTCGGCAGCAGATGAATCTAACAATGCTTTGTTTGCTCCAGTTCCACTTACATTGTCGAGATGCCTTGATAGCCAAACGGGTGAGCTCAGTACGGGCGACGGTGAATGTTGTTGTGGCATTGCTGATGCCGTTGCTGTTGCTGTAGTCCGCTCGGGTATTGGTGGTGGCAGCGATGTTGACGATGATGACTGTTGCTGTTGATTCCCACGTTTACTTGTGGGCGAATCACGTTGTAGCGATGAGCTAATTGCCGTAACAATAGATTTGTGTGTTGCACCCAATGGTGAAGTAAGATGAGAATTATTGCCAACACCACCGATGCCGATTAGACTATTGCGTGACAATGCTGTTGAAGTCGATGAAGACACCGTGGTTGCTGGGTGAAGATGAAGATCGGCATCAATAATGTTATTGTGCAATGAATTCGGCTTTCGATGTGGTGCTGGTGCCGGAGGTGGTGGCGTCATCTGTACCATATCAGGTCGATGGAAAACACCTAAAAACAGAAGAAATGGACATCGTATAAGAGAAGATTATAGGCAATGCTGTTGAAGATTACTATACTTACTAATAGAGTACAATGAATCCAAATCTGGGTCGATATTTTTGAACACTTTGCTGCTACTATTATTGCTTGGGCTCTGGCCAAGAAGTTCACGTTGATTGTTAACATGACCTCTTGGCAACATATCACGACCACTAGAATCATCCATATAGGTGCCGCCGCTACCACTGCCGCTGCTTAATCCATTTGTGGGGCTCTCCGATTTCCGCATATAGACAACATCATGAAGCATATTTGGTGAAATTGTAGAGTGACATTCACGGTCCAAGCCACTAGTTCCGCCAATTCCGCTGATACTGCCAAGATTATTCGTATTTGAGAGTGTCATGTTGTTCATACTATTGAGACTATTATTTGTTGAAATACGTTTCATGTCCATCAACATGGAAATGCCACCGCCAACGATTCCTGGAAGCTGTTGCTTGCTGTTGCTGTTCGTGTTAGTGTTGGTTGCATTATTTTTATTAATATTCATATTATGTTGATTATTGTTCTCCGTATCGGATGTGTGACCCGATGAAAGACCATCCTCGAGCACTGGCATAGCTGATGCATAATATTTTGCATAATTCGATAATGAAGTTGAGACACCATTCATTTCACCCGAGAGACCTGTAATTCAAATATTATTGTATCATAATATGTATGCATTGATTGAAATTTAATATAAGACTCTGTTGGAATCACTTACTGTCCAGATCACCACAATTGGAATCATAATCGGTTGTCTCCGGCGAATATCGATAATTACTGCGTCCATCGTTACTTGTGCCAATACCGCCGCTGACCCCACCAACAGTTCCACCAATACCAATACCAATTCCAATATTGGCATCAGAGGCGCCTTCCTCAATGCCACCGAGACCACCAAGACTGTCAGTGCTCAATTGATTGTGATTGAGTCCATCGTGTTGGTCCAATTGTTCGCCACTACTGCGACTAGCTGAATCCAGGAAGAAGTCAAAGTCACGCATTAATGGACTACCAGTGTATGTGCGTCGGTGGTTAGTATAATTATGTTGTTGTTGTTGTTGTTGCTGTTGCTGTTGATGATGGTGCTGTGTTTTTTGTTGCTGGTTTGGATATGAGTATTGCAATTGCTGTTTATGTTGCTGTTGCTGTTGATGATGGGATAGACCCACATACTGTTGCTGTAGCTCTTGTTCATCATGATGTGGTTGCATGAACAAGTGTTGTTGTTGTTGTTGTTGTTGCTTCTGTTGCTGCTGATGGTAGTCCCCATCAATGTCAATATCACCCACTTCATCTTCATCGACATCGGCATCAACATCAGCATCAGCATCAGCATCGGCATCCCCATCATCTTCCTCATCGTCATCTTCTTCTTCATCAGCTTCTTCATCTTCATCATCACGCTCAAAGTTGCTATGGAATTCATATTGTATATCCTAAAAGGTCAAAAATATATAGAGAAAAAAAGAAACAATTTAAAGACAAACAAAACAAAACAAAATAAGAAATATAAAAGTAAAGTGTTTTGGAGGTCAATTCCATTCTTCTATACTATTATATAATTCAAATCAATTCAATTCAATTTGAGTTGATTCTATACATTTGTAGTATATGGCAATCACTTACAATGCTATCAACATCGCTGCCATTCTCTATAATGGGCTTCTCATCATTCGATGGACACTTGAAAAACTCTTCAAGTACTTTGCGTGTCTCCGAGAATTCGTAGAGGTAATCAAAGGTTGATGACTTTGTGTGCAAGCTTAATGGATTTAAATTTGTCATTGCATTTGTTGTTACTGGTGTTACTGTTGTTGATGCTGCTACATCTGTTGTCAATGCTGTCGATATTGTTGCTGATGCAGCAGCAGTTGTATAATTGTTTGGTGTAGCCAATGTACCCAATACATCAACGATAGCAGAAACGGAAGTTGGTGGTGGTGCTGCTGCTGCTTTTGTTCCTTTTATTGGAGTTGGTGTTCTTGTGTCCTCATTGCATGTTGTTACGTTTATATGATTAACTAATGTTGTTGTTGTTGTTGTTGTTGCTGCTGCTGCTGATGTTGATACTAGAGTTGCAGTTGTTGCTATGTCAGGCGTTGTTAAGTGCTCGGATATGGTGCCAATTTCAGAGACATCATTACTTGTGTCTTCTGCATTGGTATCACTTGGTGATTGCTGATGCAATGAATGAATTTGCTGTTGTTGTAGCTGTTGCTGTTGTTGTTGTTGTTTTTGGTATTGCGCCGCTGCTTTGCTATTATTATTGTTATGTGGTGTAGCACTGTTATTACTGTTTGTAATGGTATTGTTATTATTGTTGTTGTGGATGATGCTGGAGTGATTGCCTAGCAACATTATGGGCGAATTGCTTCTTGGCTCACGCGGTTCACGTGGTGGCGATATAATACGCTATACATATGTAAAATAGAAAATAAATAATTGAGAATGAGGTGAAAGTAAATGAGATGAGATGATGATGATGATGATGATGATGATGATGATGATGGTGGCATAATGGTATAGTGGAATGTCAACAATTGTCTTACTTGTGGAAAACCAGGACGCAAGGGATACACTTGCTGTTGCTGTTGTTGTTGGTGTTGCAGCTGTGTTTGCTGTAGCATTGCTTTATTGCCTGTTGCTGTTGCTGTTCCTGTTCCTGTTGTTGTTATTGTTAGATTTGCATGTGACAATGTTGTTTCTATTCCTACTGCTCCTATTACTGAGGATGACGATAATGTTGGGGTTGGTGGTGGTGGTGGTGTTACAGATTCAGCTACTGCTGTTGATGTCATTTGCATCATTATTGTGTTGTCAATTGTTGGAATGGCTGCAATTGATTTCTCTTGTGCTCCTATTGGCATCGAGTCGAGTTCATCGTCCACGTGAATGTTGCCAACAGCATGTCCAATGCGTCGCGGCGAGCCTTCATATTCTGTGAATGTAAAGAAAATAAGAATAAGGGAAACAACATACACATTTTGGATCAGATCAGCATAGGTTGACATCATTACCAATTATTCCATGTTGTGATTCAATTGTTAAATTCCACGGTTTGTGCTCTCGATAAACAATATTACCACCGCTGCATTCGTTGATTCCCATTGCTTCATCATTAAGTCGTTTATTTTGTAAAGGTTTCTCAAAATTCTCCTTAATGATGATGTTGTTGTCGTCAAATGGGTGCTGCTGCTGCTGCTGCTGTTGTTGTTGTTTTGTTGAAATTGTTTTTAACGATGTGGATGAGGATGCTCCTGGTGTAGGCGGTACATTGCGGGCAATGACGGCATTTGGTTCGGTCGTTATACGCAGACCTACATCAAGAATAGAAAATTATTACTCACTCGTACATAAATATTTTACCATAAGAAAGAAAATCATTCTAATACGATTCTCTTATTAGCAGCAGATATTAAGTATTAATTTATTGTCATTATTATCATTATCGATATACGATGTTTCGTGCAATCGAAATTGAGGTCTGTGTTACAACTGCCAGGGGAATGTAAGCAAACAAATGAAAATGCCGAAAAAAGTTAAAAAAGCGAATGTATTGAAATAAATTATTTATTATTCGTACTTCTATTTCCTGTAAATCAATTGTTATCTCAATTAAATTGATAAAACATTTCACTTTTGGTCAGACTTGCCCACTCATAATAAATTCACAATGTTGACAGCCCTCACTTTACTACGGTCTTCGAAAGTTTTCGATACTCAATTGGCCAGCAAATTTACTATCCTTCGTAAATTTTTTTGTATAGACCCAGGGTCGCTTTAATTTTATTACGTAGACGAATTTGCAAAGTGCAAAACGCAAAACTGCAAAATTGTTGCTTTTTCAGCGAACGTTCACACAGTGGTTTCGCTTCTAAAAATAGCTGTTTATTGTTTTGGTTATACATACAAATGGAACGTTGTGGCTAAGTGGCTAATTGTGATAATGAAAATGGACATTTTGTGAAGAATATATGATTGAGAACAATTTGCATATAATTCTTGTAGCTTGCTATTTTATTCCTGCTATTTATTTTATTAATATTTAGAAAAAAAAAAAAACAATTACAATTTAAAAATTTCTTCAAATTGTTTTGTGCAATGATCAGCTGTTTAATGTCGAGAATGACCAAAAAAAAAAAGGTGAGACATGACCAACAACTTGGCAGCACTTCTCAAACTTTGCCAGCCCTTGCTTTTGCAGCAGAAAAGATGTTGCTTTAAAATACCCAAAGCAACCCTGAAGTTCTGTCATTTGCATGCTTTGTTGTTGAAGAAATTAAGCAACTTTTGAGCCGCTTACAAAAAAAAAGGTTGCACACAGATCTGTGTTCCTAAGTCTGAATCGGGCATTATACTCTTCAAGCAGTGAATAGTATTATAAGTTTGTCATGAAGTAAGTTTGTAAGACACAGAAGGAAACATCGAAGACCCCATAAAGTATATATGTATATTCTTGATCAGCACGACGACGAGTTGATCTAACCATGTCCGTCTGACCATCTGTATGTCTGTATGCATGCAAACTAGTCCCTCAGTTATTGAGCTTGAGAGCTGAACGGAGCTTTCTGCTTACTATATGCAGTACATTTGTCAGAATCAACCGAATCGAACGACTAGGGGCGCACCCCATACGAACCTGAATCCAAATTAAAGTTCTTTTTGGAAGAACTTTTTTGTTTTTTGTACTATCGTTTTGAAATTTGAAAACTATAAGTTTCCGACTCATATCCACCAACCGTATACATTTTAAGACAATCGGACCACTAGAGGCGGTGCCTCCTATAGGAACACAGATCCAAATTCATTTTCTTATTAGAAAAACTTTTGTGTTTTCTGTACTATGGAATTGAAATTTGGATATTACTTATAAGTATCTGATCCATATCCACCAACTATGTAAATTGCAAGACTCTGGCACCACTAGACGGCGTACCTCCCATACTAAACATGAACTTACGAGCAATAGTCGGACATAGCCAAAATGAATCTTCTTTTTATTGAGTTTGTTTTCTTCAATTGATTACTCACTTTGCCAATTTTCAGCAACTTCATCAAATGGTACTTGAATACCTGCATCACCATTATTTGCTGAGAGTAGACTTAAACGATGACTATTAAAGTTGCCACGATGATGAAGTTGATGGTGTTGCTGTTGTTGCTGCTGTTGCTGTTGCCGTTGATGATGTTGACGTGTCAGGGTGTCTCGATTAACTAAATCATGATGCTCAAATATGTCACGTTCACGATCGTCACGAAAACGTTGTTGTTGTTGTTTGTTCAAGCGTTGATGTTGCTGATGATGTTGTAGTTGTTGTTGTTGTTGCTGTTGCTGATGCTGTTGCTGTTGCTGTTGCTGTTGCTCCCAATCATTGGTGACGACGACAACGGCGGCGGCGGCTGCGGCGGCGGTAGCATGTTGTTGCTGTTGATCTAGTGATGTTTTGCTGCCATAAAGGTAATGACTGGCAAGTGGTGTAAGACCCTCGGCACAAGGATTGTTAATACAGTTGTTTTGTTGCAATTGATAATTGTTACGCTCACTACGTTCGTTACGATTAATCGGACTACGTCCGAGACGAATGATGTGTTGCTGTTGCTGTGGCTGTTGATTATTACGGGGCATATTATATATATGATGTGACTGTTGTTGCTGTTGCTGGTGATATGCACGTCGTGAGGACGCATGCATTTCTAATTCTGGACCATTGAGATAAGACTCGGTGTTCGTACGATTATTCCCAGTCTCCCAGTAATTATCTTTGATGAAAGGATTTTGGCTAGTGTTATTGCAATTATTAGCTAAGCCGTTGCTATTGATTTGTTGTTGTTGCTGCTGTTGCAGTTGCTGTTGTTGCTGTTGATGATGAGAATGTAACAACTGTTGTTGCTGTTGTTGTTGTGGATAGGTATTGTTGGTTATGGGTTGCTGGTGCTGTAGCTGATGATGATGGTGAGCATTCGTATTACGTTTTCGTGGCATTTCGTAACAATCTCCGTGTAGGAGTGTTGTTCCTCTGTTATTAATGTTGCTATTGCCTGCGTTTGTGGAGGCACTTCGATGTTCGGTGTGATAATAGAACGATTTCGGATATGAAATGGGTAAATCTTCTTCTACTATTGACTGTGGCGCTTGCTTACTTAGTTGTAAATATTCACGTTCCCGGATTTTGTGCGTTTCGTGACTAATTGCCTCTTTTTCTGTTATCAACACCTTTTCAACAATGTTATCCTCTTCTTCTTCGAGCTCTTCGCGAACGTCGTCGCCGTTTATGGTAGAGATTGGTGTAGAGAGAAACGGATTTGTCGAAATGCGTGGCGTTACAGAAGACAATGATTCCGAGGATATCGAAGATGCTGAATGCGGTGGTGGCGATTGCGTTATAATATTAACGTTTTTATAATAGTTAAGTTGTGTTGGTGCCACCGATGCTGATAATGTTGTACCTACAACTGTTGCTGGTGCTATTGTTGTTGCTGCTGCTGTTACTGCTGTTGCTACTGTAGACAGCGTGTGGTGGTTACTGGATGATACCAATGGTTGCGATGGTAATGGTGGTGTTAACTTGCCGTTGCTAAACGTTGAGCAAGCGTAATCTATATCCAATGGCGTTTTCAATTTAACATCTGCTGTTGTTGTTGTCTTTTCTGTTGCAGTTGTTACTGGTGTTGCTGTTGCAATTTCGCTAATGCGATTGGTATTGTTATTGTTGTTGTTATATTTTGGTCTACACTTTGGGAAGAGCAATGATATTTGATCGTTTAGTGGTGGCGATGATGAGAGTAAAGCTTGAGTCAAATTCACTGTTGGCTTTACGTTGTGTGTCGTTGTCGTTGTTGCTGTTCCTGTCGCTGTTACTGCTGATAATAATCCTGTTGTTGTCGTTGCTGTTGTTGCTGCTGCTGATGCTGTTGATGCTGCTGGTGGTGTGTTAAACGACAATGATGATTTTGCGATTAAATCGGATTTTGTGGTTTCTACAATGTTGTTGCTATTAATTGTATAGGCCAAGGGCCTCTGGTAATAATGATAGTTGTTGCTGTTGCTGCTTTCTGAGTTTGTTGTGTCACTGTTACTAACAACAACAACACCACCATTCAATGCCAATGTATTGTAATAGTAACTATTGCGCCCCGATGATGTTGCAGATGCTGAGTTTTGGTGCTGTTGCTGTGATAAGCTTTGATAGATGTTGCTACTGCTGTTGTTTGCAGTTGTTGTCGTATGCTGTTGTGCCTGCTGCTGCTGCTGTTGTAGCTGTTGTTGCTGTTGCTGTTGATGATGGTGAAGAGGTTGATAATGATGGTTGTTGCTACTAGTTGTTTGTCCAGCAGCAATTGATGTCAATGTTGTGCTGACCATTATTGTTGCCAATATGCTGAAATTAAAAATATGAAAACAATTAATTAAATACCAAAAATGTAGGACAAATTTTTAATCAACTATCCTGTTTCATCAAAAACCATTCGAATATACAATAGAATAGAAATGCAGTCAGCTTGAAAAGGCATTCGATGGAGTTTTAAAATATGTTATGTATTGTAAAAAGCAATATACTCTCTCACTCATGCATATTTTCATTATACCATCTTCCTTTTCCTACTCCTCCTCCTCCTCTTCATCCTCAGTGGAAGGCTTGATTTGAATAAGGGCAACAGAGAAGAAGAAGAAGAAGAAGAAGAGAGGATTTCAATTCGACGTGTCTGTTTTATTAAACAAACAAACAAACAAAAAAATGTCAACCTTTCTCATGTCAGAGAGACGTGCCTGGCTTGACATTAAGAATGCTCAAATGATTGAACAAATGAAAGAAGGATCTGGTGTTTGGTGTTTTGTCGCCGGTTTTCAGTCTTTAGTCTGTCCTGAGTGAAACGTTTGGCACATCTAAGATTAATTAATCTTCTGGCAGACGATGCTTCATCAATATTTGTGTGAGAAATTTGATGTTTTGTCAATTTAAAAATAAAAAAAGCAACAGCGAAGTACAATATCAAACATTCCAAATGCATGCCTTCTTCTTCTTTTAGTTAGAGGACTCCATTAAGTAAACTTTATTTAGATACGATCAGCATCCCGAATTAATTCTAACTGACCATATAAACTATACGTATATACTCATATATATAAATCTGTATATATCTGTCTATCAGGATTGGTAGGACATTGTTCAGAATCTTCAGAACATTTTTATAGAGAATAAATCAAATAAATTGGAAGCATCAACTCATTTGCAAAATTAACATGAGTTCTACATGCAAAGCTATCAATTTGACCAGTTAGCAAGTCAAAGAACAAAATCCAAATAAGCTGCTTAAGAGAAGAAATGCCATCATAAACAGATTACAAAAAAATCGTATACTCAATGTAAATATTAGAGTGACGAGACGAGGCGGGGCGTCTTTCAGATGAACTTTTGCGGCAAGGCAAGCAAATGACAGATTTAGAATAATATGACAATAGCGACAACAGAATACGAAATACGAGACATTCAGATATTTTTAAGATGAAAAGCCAAAAAAGGATATTGTAATATAGTAGAATATTGTATATAAAGGCAAAGGCAACCCTAACGAAATGCTAACACTACTATAGTACTTAAAGTATTGTAAAGTATTGTATTGTATTGTATTGTATTTGAAAAGCATTTTAAAGAGGCAAGTGGTATATGTACTTATATATGTATGAGTTAAGCATCTGCACTCAGTTCAGTACAATTTAACTCAGTTTGCTGGGTCCTGGTAAGAAAACGAAGACGCTCTAGAGACGAAGATGAACAGTTTCGTTTAGTTTAGTTTGGTCTGATCTGAGTTGTTTTGGTTTGAATTGGTTTGGTTTGGAGTGTAATTCAGTTCTGTAAATATCAGCAAGGAGATCAAATACAATATTATACTACTACATATAACACCGCTTAAAAATAGCAAGACAAAGCAAATAGAAATACATTGCGTAGGAGTAAGAGAAGATTGTAAATGTACACTGGGAACAGACAGACAGACAGACAGACAGACAGATAGATAGATAGATAGAAAATACAGTGTTTAGGTTCACTTCAATATTAATGCTTAACGAAGCATGGAATACGAGCGACAAAAATAAGCAAACAAATCGCTGGCTTCTACTACAATACAATACAATAAAATACATTTACCGTCGTCACCTCAGCAATTGTTGCTGCTGATTCTTATGTCAGGTACCGGCCCTCGGCATCCAATCTGTCTGTCTGTCTGTCTGTCTGTCTGTCTCTATGTTTGTTTGTTTGACTGTCCGTCTGTCTGTCTGTCACCCATTTGCC
This sequence comes from Amiota mariae, assembly GCA_035041805.1. Lineage (NCBI taxonomy): Eukaryota > Metazoa > Arthropoda > Insecta > Diptera > Drosophilidae > Amiota > Amiota mariae. The sequence goes on from JAWNKV010000667.1 coordinate 53,702, forward strand.
AGTTACGGCAATGAAAACATAATTTCCATACGAGCGAACTCACAAAGCGTTGCCAATATACTCGTCGTACACATATCAACGAAACCTAAAAGAAAAACAGAAAAAAGAACATACGAACATACGAACGATGGAGTATAAACACGTAGTACAATAAGAAGATAAGGGAGGAGGCAGTCCACATTTCAGATAACTTAAATGCACGCACATACATACATATAATATATAATAACATATACATATGTATAGTATGTATATACTTAGTTTCTATTTTAACATAATACTTTCTATTCTATTCTTTTTTTCATTTACCTTCTTCTTTTCATTTTTTATTTATTTAGTATTTGCACATTTGTTTTAGTTTCCTTAACCCTTTTGAATTTTGGTTTAATAGCAAAAGGGTTTTTTTTTTAAAAAGAAGGTTCCATTCAAGTGACTGATCAGCCTCCTTTCTTTCGGTCATGTATTTAAAACTTCTCTTCTGATTTTGCATGCTTTTAGGCTTTTGAAATTTTAGACCACACCACACCACACCACACCACATCAGATCAGATCAGATCAGAATAGATCAGAATAGATCAGATAGGACACGACCAATCAGTCAGTTATTGTAGTTACTTATCGATTCAAGAAATACTATGCATGCTTAATGTTCTGTAGTAGCAATTACGAGTAAGAACTTTTATATGACAAATTATTGGCAATTTTTGTAAGCAAACAGCAAATTGCTCAATTAAATTGTTTATGAATGGGCTACCTGAAATTTAACATAAGTACATATCTTTTCTATTCTAGCGATAAGAATGGTAATAATAAGCATGCTACAAGTTTCATAGTATGTATGTACATAGAATAGTGAGAGAGTGTATGAGTCCTAGTAGTAGTTATTCTCATCTTCTATACATATAATAAAATCGTATTTTTTTTTTTTGGTTTGAACAAGTATCAACTAAAATGCACTCATTCCATTCAAAATCAATTTACTGAAACACAAGAAGCTTAATTTGGTGCACAGCATAGGCTTTATTTCATCAAAATTGATCAACAAAATATGAATTAATTTATAATTCAAAAAAATTAAAATGCATTTTTTCTAACATAGGTCATAATAAACCATAGAAAAATGAAATGAAATACCTCAAAACATCTTCTAAGAACAATTCAGATAACAGTAGTCGTTGGCCGAGGGTGCTAAGGCGTCGGTTCAGTATATGCACACGTGAAATCAAGTCATAGGTTCTTGATACCCAGTATTTTTCTACAAGTAATTTTTTGTTTTTTATTTCTCGCTAATTATTGTTATTATTTTATTTTTTAAACATTGATATATAAAATATAAATCGATACATATAATAAAATCTTAGACTTTGTCTGCTTGTTTTTGGTTTGTGCAAGAATCAATTAAAAGCCACTAATTCTATTCAAAATCAAATTACTGAAGCACAAGAAGCTTTATTTGATGCACAACATAGGCTTTATTTCATCAAAATTGATCAACAAAATATTATTTTATTTATAATTTATAAAATGTAAAATGCGTTTTTTCTAATAAATTTGCTAATAAACCATTCTAAAAATACATGCGCTACTTCACTACATTTTATCGATTCTAAAACCAATTCACATATAATCTTCTATAATTCTCTAAATCTTTTATATTGTTTTACATTCGGGCGAGACAACGTTACTAACAAATGCACAAAAGCTTTTTGAATGCAAAACAAAGTTTGCTGGGCCAACTAGTACTTAATATTATTGTATCATCATCATCATTATCATCATCATTTAATCTATAAGTATAATTTTGCATGAAATTAATCTATGATTTCTTGAAATAAAATTTAAATCGTGTAAATTTTTATTACTCCACCATTCGAAAGAACGAAACGATTTATTTATTGCCAACTTTTAAACTTTAATATCTACAAACACATATACACATATGTTTGGATACAATATATTTTATATATGTACCGACATATGTTTGTACATACATATGTATGTATGTATGTATGTATGTCTATATACTCGTAGAGACCATTATGCGGCAAAAGTGGCAAAAACGCATAAACTGATTGCTTTTGCATGTTCGAGAAGTGCAATTTTAACGTGGCCATTTCGCGCCATTTAAGCACAGCTCAGTTCAGCAGAGCAAAGTACACTTGATGGCAATGATGATGATGATGATGATGATGATGATGATGACGACAATGATAAAAAGAACTACATCGACAATAATGGTGATTGGTGATGGCGATATTGTGATGATGATGATGATGATGATAACGTTGACTACAACCTCTGATAACTCTTTTTTTTTTTTTTTTTTACCATTATCAATAGCAGAACAATGCGAGATGCAATAACAACAACACCTGCCGCAGAAGCGTCAACTTGGGACAAATAAAAAAAATTTTAAGTGCTAATGAAAACTTGGCAATGGTGGATCGAAATGGATCAGTCTGGGTTGGAATGAGTTAAGTTATGTTGAATTCAAGTTGAACTTAACTAAACTCAATTGAAGTGAAGTGAACTGAACTGAACCGAACCGAACCGAACTAAATTGAACTCAACTGAATAAGGGAAAATACAATATGAACAAATGACTTTGACTTGCTTTGGATTTGGGTTTGGGTTTGGGTTTGGTTTTAGTTTTAGTTTTGGCTGCATTTACTCATAGTTTGGTTATATGTACATTAAATTTACAATACTAACAGAGAGAGAGATACAGAGAGAAAGAGAGATTTCCAGTGACTGCAATAAATTTCTCATTTGATTTTTAATGCAATTATGTCTGCATATAAATTCAAAGCTTATAACTAAAATTGTAGCCTTCTACCTACACATTTAATACTCTTATGTATTGTAGTTCACTAGTTCGTTCATGCATTCATTCAATCTTTCATTTAGTCATTCACTCAGTGTAATATTTTATAGCATACTTTACAGCGTTAATACGGTGGTAGTGCGCCATCAGTTCTATAAAACGACGCTATATTGTACATATATTTCAAACAAGTAACAGCTGCTGATTCTGGTGCTAGTGTTACAATTTAAGCGTTCTTCATTGTTTCCATGGTTTGAATAATTAACATGCAATTTCAACAAAGAGCCATCATCGTCATCATCATCATCATCATCATCATCATCATCATCATCATCAGTAATAATATCAAACCTTTTTGCTCTGCCAACACCAATCTGTGTACAGAAGTATGATGATGATTATCATTGTCTGTCCGCGTGTGTGTGTGTGAGTGACTGAGAGTGAGTGTCCTTAGAGTTTTATTAAGTAAATGTTTGCTTAAACGTTGTCATTTAAATATTTAAAATTAATTTCACTTAATCACCAATACGCACACTAACAAACAAACATACAAACACACACACACACACATATATATATATATATACTTACTCATACACAAATGTGTATATACTTGGACTTGTTGGCAATTTATAAAATTTCTTCATTTATCTGTGGGTAAATGCTTGTCTTAAACATGAGACTACATAACTTCGACAATCATGTGTACAACACACAAAAATGTGGAAAAAATCAAAAATGTAGTGAATAAGTGAGAGAGTAAACGATTGAGGAATACTCGTATTAAAGGAAAACAGAAATTGCAGGCTTTGATGGCATTAATTATAAGACTATTTAGGCCAACCAACCAATGCCAATAATGTTGTTTCTGACTGTTAACCCAAACCTAACCCTTACCCCTACCTCTACCTCAATCACAATGTATGTAAAAACACCCTCGAACTTAGGATTGTATACGGTATAGTTTGGTTTCCTTTTTGTCACCATTTGTTGTTGTTGTTGTTGGATATGGCAAAGGCTATTTTAATTGTCAAATACATTGTCCTGGTCCTGGTCGTCGTCGTCGTCATCGTCATCGTTTTTCTTGTTTGTATATTCTAGCGTAAATGTGCTGGCTACAAAGAACACACACACACACACACACAAACGATATTAATATACAATAATTTATTTTAACCTAAATTTGAATATTCAAACTACGTCGAGAGCAAAAAAGAAAAACAAAATTGTTATTTTCGTTTCATTTTTGTTTTAATTGAAAATACATTCAAAATATCATACTTGCATAAAACAATTTACGTGTACCCTGCAGTATGCTTGGTGACAAAAGTTCCCGTTTCGATAGTAATTCACTATTTCCTTTTCTTATTACCTTGTGGCTAGTGAATTCAAGAATCAGAGGTTATACAGTGGCGAACCAATAAGTGCTTTCATAGTAAGTCAGTAGGTTCTTTTCGCATTGCTGATGGTTAGTGAATTTGCCAGTCTAAAGTAATACAGAGGCGAACCAGTATGTGGTGGCAGTAACTGGTGAAACAACTGGTGAATGGTAATACAGATAGTGGCAATTGACCACTTCCAATGGTATCACCATGTCAAATTCACCAGTTCAACACATGTAAATGGGAATATAGGACCTATTACTGGTGCCAAAGGGACAAGTGATTCATACTGCAGGGTACCTACATTACATATACATATATACGTATATATATATATATTTTATGTATAGTATTTTATCTGCATATTTTGTATGGATGTATTAATGTACATCTGTATATGTATATACTTATATATTTATTTACACTTGTAGTAGGTATGTGTTCAATTATGCATCTATGGATGAATGTAAATGTTGATTTTATGCATATTGTGAATTTTATGGCTGTCAATGTTGGTTGTTGCTTTTGCCTTTTCTGTTGCAACCAAAGACTGAATATATTTAATGACGACCAAATGCGTACATTTTTCATTAACTCAGAAGTCAACTATACTACTAAATGATTGCATAAATTAATAAGAGATTGAATGAGTGAATGAATTGATACAATACATATGATATGCAGGAAAATTTAATTGCACATCAACCAAAGAGAGAATATAAATGTCACTGCTTTAATGGATTTTAAATTGCGGATCTGGTGGCCTGACTTCACTTGTATCTACATTTTTTGAATCTTCTCTATCTCCATTTTTTATTGTAAATTTTATTGCTATTTACAAGTATGTATAATATTTTGCTGGCTGCTGATTTGCATTCGAAAAAAAGGGATATAAGTAAATAGCAAAATATGTAGTGTATTTTTTGATATGAGTATTTTCACAAAATATTTAAATTTCATTCAAAAGTTTTGTAACTAAAAACTATTTCTCACTTAGTTCAATAAAACAAAATTACACATACAATATATGTATGTGTGTGTATTTTTCTGATTCTGGGTTGTTATTGTAAGAAACTCGGTCGTGTATATATGTGACAGCAAAGTAGTAATTATTTATTTATTTATTATTATTATATAAAAATCCTCAACTTACAATAAATCCGCAATTTAAGTGTCTGACGCATATCGAACCACCTTATAAATTTCAAGACCCTAGGAAAACCAAATACCAGGCGAACAGAAAACTCAGCAAGCAGAATATTGAAGAATTTTTTAACATATTTGATTAGAACATTAAGTACAATGGGCTTGAATGGAATTTTTTTATTAATAAAATTGGTATAATGAACTTTAAGAACAACTTACAATAAATCCGCAATATAAGTGTCCGACCCATATCGAACCAACTTATAAATTTCAAGACCCTAGGAAAACCAAATACCAGGCGAACAGAAAACTCAGCAAGCAGAATATTGAAGAATTTTTTAACATATTTGATTAGAACATTAAGTACAATGGGCTTGAATGGAATTTTTTTATTAATAAAATTGGTATAATGAACTTTAAGAACAACTTACAATAAATCCGCAATATAAGTGTCCGACCCATATCGAACCAACTTATAAATTTCAAGACCCTAGGAAAACCAAATACCAGGCGAACAGAAAACTCAGCAAGCAGAATATTGAAGAATTTTTTAACATATTTGATTAGAACATTAAGTACAATGGGCTTGAATGGAATTTTTTTAGTAATAAAATTGGTATAATGAACTTTAAGAACAACTTACAATAAATCCGCAATATAAGTGTCCGACCCATATGGAACCAACTCATAAATTTCAAGACCCTAGGAAAACCAAATACCAGGCGAACAGAAAACTCAGCAAGCAGAATATTGAAGAATTTTTTAACATATTTGATTAGAACATTAAGTACAATGGGCTTGAATGGAATTTTTTTATTAATAAAATTGGTATAATGAACTTTAAGAACAACTTACAATAAATCCGCAATATAAGTGTCCGACCCATATCGAACCAACTCATAAATTTCAAGACCCTAGGACTACTATCTGTGGCGTGAAGAGCATTACAACTTCGGTATAGCCAAAGTTATTCGTTTTTAGGGTTCCGTACCCATAAGGCGCTAACGGGACCCTATTACTAAGCTTACGCCTTCCGTCCGTCCGTCGGACTCCTGCTCTATCTCATGAACCGTAATAGGTAGAGTGTTGAAATTTTCACAGAGTGTGTAATTCACTTGAGTATAGAGCGATAAACATATCAATTCATAGCATAAACCTTAGTTTACCAAAGCTTGACAATTCCAATTTAAATAGGAGAAATGAACATACATAATTAGTTTTTACAAAAATGTATGAAAAACACATGTGTTTGATCGAAAAAAAAAAATGTTTTGATCGAAAAATATGTGTCTTGATCGAAAAATATGTGTTTTGATCGAAAATATGTGTTTTGATCGAAAAATATGTGTTTTGATCGAAAAATATATGTTTTGATCGGAAAATATGTGTTGGATCGAATTTATAAATTTCAAGGCACTAGGAAAACCAAATACCAGGCGAACAGAAAACTCAGCAAGCAGAATATTGAAGAATTTTTTAACATATTTGATTAGAACATTAAGTACAATGGGCTTGAATGGAATTTTTTTATTAATAAAATTGGTATAATGAACTTTAAGAACAACTTACAATAAATCCGCAATATAAGTGTCCGACCCATATCGAACCAACTTATAAATTTCAAGACCCTAGGACCACTATCTGTGGCGTGAAGAGCATTACAACTTCGGTATAGCCAAAGTTATTCGTTTTTAGGGTTTCGTACCCATAAGGCGCTAACGGGACCCTATTACTAAGCTTACGCCTTCCGTCCGTCCGTCGGACTCCTGCTCTATCTCATGAACCGTAATAGGTAGAGTGTTGAAATTTTCACAGAGTGTGTAATTCACTTGAGTATAGAGCGATAAACATATCAATTCATAGCATAAACCTTAGTTTACCAAAGCTTGACAATTCCAATTTAAATAGGAGAAATGAACATACATAATTAGTTTTTACAAAAATGTATGAAAAACACATGTGTTTGATCGAAAAAAAAAAATGTTTTGATCGAAAAATATGTGTCTTGATCGAAAAATATGTGTTTTGATCGAAATGTATGTGTTTTGATCGAAATATATGTGTTTTGATCGAAAAATATATGTTTCGATCGGAAAATATGTGTTGGATCGAATTTATAAATTTCAAGGCAATAGGAAAACCAAATACCAGGCGAACAGAAAACTCAGCAAGCAGAATATTGAAGAATTTTTTAACATATTTGATTAGAACATTAAGTACAATGGGCTTGAATGGCATTTTTTTATTAATAAAATTGGTATAATGAACTTTAAGAACAACTTACAATAAATCCGCAATTAAGTGTCTGACCCATATCGAACCACCTTATAAATTTCAAGACCCTAGGAAAACCAAATACCAGGCGAACAGAAAACTCAGCAAGCAGAATATTGAAGAATTTTTTAACATATTTGATTAGAACATTAAGTACAATGGGCTTGAATGGCATTTTTTTATTAATAAAATTGGTATAATGAACTTTAAGAACCAACTCATAAATTTCAAGACCCTAGAACTACTATCTGTGGCGTGAAGAGCATTACAACTTCGGTATAGCCAAAGTTATTCGTTTTTAGGGTTCCGTACCCATAAGGCGCTAACGGGACCCTATTACTAAGCTTACGCCTTCCGTCCGTCCGTCGGACTCCTGCTCTATCTCATGAACCGTAATAGGTAGAGTGTTGAAATTTTCACAGAGTGTGTAATTCACTTGAGTATAGAGCGATAAACATATCAATTCATAGCATAAACCTTAGTTTACCAAAGCTTGACAATTCAAATTTAAATAGGAGAAATGAACATACATAATTAGTTTTTACAAAAATGTATGAAAAACACATGTGTTTGATCGAACAAAATATGTTTTGATCGAAAAATATGTGTCTTGATCGAAAAATATGTGTTTTGATCGAAATGTATGTGTTTTGATCGAAATATATGTGTTTTGATCGAAAAATATATGTTTCGATCGGAAAATATGTGTTGGATCGAATTTATAAATTTCAAGGCACTAGGAAAACCAAATACCAGGCGAACAGAAAACTCAGCAAGCAGAATATTGAAGAATTTTTTAACATATTTGATTAGAACATTAAGTACAATGGGCTTGAATGGAATTTTTTTATTAATAAAATTGGTATAATGAACTTTAAGAACAACTTACAATAAATCCGCAATTAAGTGTCTGACCCATATCGAACCACCTTATAAATTTCAAGACCCTAGGAAAACCAAATACCAGGCGAACAGAAAACTCAGCAAGCAGAATATTGAAGAATTTTTTAACATATTTGATTAGAACATTAAGTACAATGGGCTTGAATGGAATTTTTTTAGTAATAAAATTGGTATAATGAACTTTAAGAACAACTTACAATAAATCCGCAATATAGGTGTCCGACCCATATCGAACCAACTTATAAATTTCAAGACCCTAGGAAAACCAAATACCAGGCGAACAGAAAACTCAGCAAGCAGAATATTGAAGAATTTTTTAACATATTTGATTAGAACATTAAGTACAATGGGCTTGAATGGAATTTTTTTATTAATAAAATTGGTATAATGAACTTTAAGAACAACTTACAATAAATCCGCAATATAAGTGTCCGACCCATATCGAACCAACTCATAAATTTCAAGACCCTAGGACTACTATCTGTGGCGTGAAGAGCATTACAACTTCGGTATAGCCAAAGTTATTCGTTTTTAGGGTTCCGTACCCATAAGGCGCTAACGGGACCCTATTACTAAGCTTACGCCTTCCGTCCGTCCGTCGGACTCCTGCTCTATCTCATGAACCGTAATAGGTAGAGTGTTGAAATTTTCACAGAGTGTGTAATTCACTTGAGTATAGAGCGATAAACATATCAATTCATAGCATAAACCTTAGTTTACCAAAGCTTGACAATTCAAATTTAAATAGGAGAAATGAACATACATAATTAGTTTTTACAAAAATGTATGAAAAACACATGTGTTTGATCGAACAAAATATGTTTTGATCGAAAAATATGTGTCTTGATCGAAAAATATGTGTTTTGATCGAAATGTATGTGTTTTGATCGAAATATATGTGTTTTGATCGAAAAATATATGTTTCGATCGGAAAATATGTGTTGGATCGAATTTATAAATTTCAAGGCACTAGGAAAACCAAATACCAGGCGAACAGAAAACTCAGCAAGCAGAATATTGAAGAATTTTTTAACATATTTGATTAGAACATTAAGTACAATGGGCTTGAATGGAATTTTTTTATTAATAAAATTGGTATAATGAACTTTAAGAACAACTTACAATAAATCCGCAATTAAGTGTCTGACCCATATCGAACCACCTTATAAATTTCAAGACCCTAGGAAAACCAAATACCAGGCGAACAGAAAACTCAGCAAGCAGAATATTGAAGAATTTTTTAACATATTTGATTAGAACATTAAGTACAATGGGCTTGAATGGAATTTTTTTAGTAATAAAATTGGTATAATGAACTTTAAGAACAACTTACAATAAATCCGCAATATAGGTGTCCGACCCATATCGAACCAACTTATAAATTTCAAGACCCTAGGAAAACCAAATACCAGGCGAACAGAAAACTCAGCAAGCAGAATATTGAAGAATTTTTTAACATATTTGATTAGAACATTAAGTACAATGGGCTTGAATGGAATTTTTTTATTAATAAAATTGGTATAATGAACTTTAAGAACAACTTACAATAAATCCGCAATATAAGTGTCCGACCCATATCGAACCAACTCATAAATTTCAAGACCCTAGGACTACTATCTGTGGCGTGAAGAGCATTACAACTTCGGTATAGCGAAAGTTATTCGTTTTTAGGGTTCCGTTCCCATAAGGCGCTAACGGGACCCTATTACTAAGCTTACGCCGTCCGTCCGTCCGTCGGACTCCTGCTCTATCTCATGAAACGTAATAGGTAGAGTGTTGAAATTTTCACAGAGTGTGTAATTCACTTGAGTATAGAGCGATAAACATATCAATTCATAGCATAAACCTTAGTTTACCAAAGCTTGACAATTCCAATTTAAATTGGAGAAATGAACATTCATAATTAGTTTTTACAAAAATGTATGAAAAACACATGTGTTTTGTTCGAAAATATTGTAGTGTATTGATCGAAAAATATGTATTTTGATCGAAAAATATATGTTTCGAATATTCGTGGCTTGGATCGAAAACTCGGGTTTCTTTCTGGAAATATTCATGGTGGACTGATCTTAGTTGAAATTAAGGAAAAAATGAACTCAGAAATAAAATAATCAAGATTTATTTTATATATTTTTTTTTATCTTTGTCGTCGCTGTCATCGTCTGAAATTTCATCGGAAGATCGGAAAGTGAAATACTAATTATCCATGAATTTCTTCGATGTTTCCTCGGAAAGTCTATTCCTTATGTCAATTCAGTAACAAATGGTATTCTGTTTCGTCAGAATTTTGGTAATCACTAATGTGTCATTATTTGTTTATACTCTGTACGTTTTCGAGCGTTTCGGAGTGTATTATATGCACGTGGCTTACGACAGTAAGAAACTTAAGATACATGTTTCGTTTCTTATGTATATTATATACATGTAATTTTAGCAACCCTGGTTGTCATACAAACATATATTTATATATTATATATGACATAAAATTATGGTGAAGCTGTCTACACGCACTTAACATATCAATACGTGTACACTTCATTATGAAAATAATGTATAAATTTGTCATACTTTTATTTTTCGTCTCGAATGGATGTGATGAAAATAGTAGGCTTCCAAACTTATGGGTATAAACAAAAGTAAGAAAGTATAAGATGGCAAACCAGTGTCATAGTTTATTGAAAGAAAAGTATGAGTTGAATGGAAAGCGAGTCATATTGGAATGAATAGATTTGTATTGATATATTTTTTATGAAAATCACACTAATAATTTGTAAGGCCAGAAGTGATAGTTTTGTGTTTTAGTGGAGATAACAACGATTACTGAGGAGTAGGAATAGTATACTACAATACAAAAGGATAACTAATTAATTAAAATGTAATTAAGTTATATCATATACTCATACTTACGTACGAGTATAATAAGGAATGTTAACAAATCTTTGACTCAACACTTTGTTTTTTCTTTGTTATAATTTCACAAATATGTGCAATGTATATTGCCAATGATTGTGAGTAAGTGGATGAATGGAGTGGATACAGATGCATGTTTGTATATGTGTACAAATGTACAAAGGATAACGCACTCACGCACTTAATGCCATTTCCGGTTCCGTTTGTCATTCGCTTTTACTTTTGAAATGCGTTTCCGGCATTTTGTGGTATGCAGAGATAATTATGTATGCCAGGCAACCTAAATGGAAATGACGCTCTTAAACCACTCCACCATCACCACGATTACCACTACCATCACCATCACCACCACCACGACCACGACCACGAGTTCCCGACTAAATCACAATGTATAAAACAGGGAATATTTTTGTTCTGTTCTTTTCTTTTCGCACTCAACACAGTTTAAAGATAAGTTTGGTCTTTTTACGTAAATGCTGGATGACTTCAACTGACAATGATGATGATGATCATAATGATGACGTTGATTTTGATGATGCTGATGCTGATGTTGGGAACGACACATGCCACATGCTTAGTTAATGTTAATGTTAGCAGCATTGGCATTTAACTGAGTTGGAGATCGTCATGAAGTGAAAGCCACTGTCAAACGTATTAGTATGTACGTTTCTGTCATTGTCATTGGCGTTGCCATCGTGATGACGCATCACAATGAAAAAATACATTAGAAAGCTACGATTCATTTCTACTTGTAGTAAGTGACATGGGTATATCTCTCAGCTTTAGCTTAAATTAAGCTGTCTTATATTTTCACAAACACAAACAATCACCCATCCACACACACACACACACATACACACACTATTGTATAAATGTATGTGTGTGTGTGTGTGTGTGTGTGTGTGTGTGTGTGTGTGTGTGTGATTGTGTGAGTGGTGCTTTTGCGCTTGAAAGGATTATGGTCATTAGAGTGTACAAAGCCACAAACATGCGACAACTTTGATGCTGTCATCATCACCCTGCTTGTCTGCTTGTCTGCCTGCCTGCCTGCCTGCCATCATATCATCATCATCAACAACCATCAAGTATGTTGTGCGTAAGCAGCAACAGTTGCTACATAACAATTCCAGGAGGAAACAACGACATTATGGAAGCTGGAACAAGAGCAGCAGCATCATCATCATCATCAGCAGCAGCAGGATGTTGATATCAGAATGTTGGAATTTAGAATACATTGTACACATACTTATAAATCCCCCCATCCAAACAACAAAACGTACATACTTACGACAATAAGTTATTCTTGTTGCTATCGTTTGTTGGATTTTCATGTTTCATGTTTTTCTTAACCGCCTTCATTAATCGCCTTTTTGGTCAAAAACACAATAAAAAAAAAAAAAAAAATACATACTCATACATATTGTATTGTATGTATAGTATTTCTGTGTTGATGACACTTGGCACCTGACAATTCCCCAACCTTAATATTTTATGATTCTGTTTATATTGTACTTAGTTTAACTTTAACCATTGTCGTACTTGTATACTCGTACAATAATACGAGTAATACTTATAAACTGTGAAATGTGTGTGAATTTTCATTTTTCCAACAACAAGTTAATGCAAAATGCACTCTTGACTCATTGGAAATAAATAGTACTACTAAGTATGTAGTCAAATTGATAGAATTGATACCAATACTAATAATAATACCAATTAGCATAAATAATTAAATTCAAATTCATTTTTAATAAGAGTTTTCAATTAAGTGCAAACTTCAAAATGATGACAACAAGAAACTAATAACTGCTACAATAAAACCATTGGAATAAGAAAGATATTGTATTAGTATGAGTAGTATGAGTGTGAGTATGAGTATGAGTATAAGTGTAAATTTTGTACTTAGTATAGAGAATAACTTGGTGAATACTTATAAAAAGTTTGTCCTATAATTCTGAACTGAATTTCATTAGAAAGAAGAAAGAATATTTTTACCGATCATATTACTTACATACTTAGACGACCGACGAACTGCCAACTTTTAATACAATAATTTGATGAGTCAACTTCGTAAAAGTCTGACAAATGTTGTGTTTTGTTTTTTCTTCTTCTTTGTTTGTTTTGTTGTTTAATATGCAGAAAAAAAAGTACGAAAAAAATACTGAAGAGGTGGGAAATCGGAATAGAAATTGGGTATGACGAACATTTGAGGATTAAAGCAGCAACTCATCTGTGTCTGCTGGTTTAGTGCAGTGAAGATTGGTCTGGTTTATGCGTTTCAAAGTGAAGATGAGCTGAGATGGCTCATGAGATAAAAGCATAAAAGCGAGTACGGAGTATTTATGGTATACATACTACTACTACTACTACTACTACTACTACTTACTTACTTTCTTACATACAAATGTGGTTTGTTTGGAAAAATTTAAAGAAAAGAACAGACGACCGAATGAGCGAATAGAATAGAATACTCGTACTATACTAGAAGAACAAAACAAAAACTTAAAGTAAGTTCAATGAACGCAGAAGATAGTCAGTCAGTCATATTGAGTCGAGTTGAGTCGCATCGAGTCGGGGAAGTCAAGGAAGTCGAATCGTTGAATCGAGGAAGAAAATAGCTCAAGTTTTTTGTTTTGCTAGGACGTGACTACAAGTAGTAGTACTCGTATAAGAATCTTTCTGCTTTCTGCTTTTATATCGTTCATATATGACTGACTGTGGATGAATTTGAGGGATGTTACGAGTAATCTACGAGGGTGGGTTGTATGCACCCTTGTTATTGTTATTCTTATTGTCTATGAGTCAGTTTACTTTATTGTTGTTATATGTAGCAGTTGTTGTTTTTGTTGTTGTTGTTATTGTTGTTGTTTGTGAAGGTATGTATGTATGTGTTCAGTGTTGATTGCTTTTAATACAAATCGATATTTGTTCATTGAGCCTGATGCCTGCCTGTGTGTCCAAAGCTTTTGTTGTTGGTTGGAGCGCAGAAAATAGGAAATTTCAAACACGTAATGATAGTCATCCACATCATCACTATCATCATCATCATCATCATCATCATCATCAGAACCATCAACGACACCATTTTCCTTATCATCATCAATGACACCATCATCATAATTATCATTACAGTGTTAACAAACATCATACACAAGTAGGAGTAAGGTCGTCGTCATATGCATAACAAACAAAAGCATCAATGAATCAATAAAACAAAGGACTAATTCTAACATATCACACTTAACAACAACATTGGAGAAAATGGGAAGGCTAGATGAGTTCATGTACTACTACTACTACTACTACATGGTTTATCTATTCGTATTACACTCCCTCAAATACACACTCACTTACAATAGCATCCACGTCATCGTCATCATCATCATCATCATCATTCAACAAACCACCCACCACACCACATCAATTCTATTACACAATCATTCAGTCAGTCAGTCAGTCATTGAGTTAGTCATTCTTTCAATCGTTCATTTATTGCTGTTGCCCTTATTTGTTTTTTTGAATTTTAATAGACTTCTTTATGTCAGTTTTTTTTTTTGTTTCCATTTTTCTGAATTTATCTTGTCATCCATCTTCCATTTCAAATTACAGTGAAGTTAAAAAAAAAAAAAAAAAAATACTAGCAAAATGATGTTCAAGCAACAACTTGCAACTTGTTGTGCAAATTCATTTCATTTCAATTCTATTCTATTCAAAATTCACTTGTACTACAGATGCATGATAAAAACTTCGATCATCCAACAACTACACATTGTAAATTGATAGAAGTAATACCCATGAATGAATCCATGTTTCAAATATCGCAGTATACTCATAATGAAAATGAAATGTTCTAAAATCTAAAGAAATAAAAAAACTTAATGTATAATGTCACTGCATTGTACAATATTTTATATTTCTTTATTTATTTATATAAGTACAACAATATATGAATGTATTGTATATACACACACACATAGTATATATATTTGTTTATAGAATATTAATTTGTATGGTTGTGAGTGTGAAGTGTGCGTGTCAATGTTAGTGTATGTGTAGTACGAGTTATAAATGACAAACAAAAAAAAAAAAATAAAAATAAATTAAAAAAAAAAAAAAAAAAATAGAAAAATCAATAGAATTTATGTGAATGTCGCACACACACACATACACATACACACTTATGTATATAAATAATATACGTACATAAAAATTTTGTTGGATGGGCCCAACTCTGGGATATCTACTATATCTCCCTCCTAATGATTTCAAAGCTTAAAGCTATAAAAATGCTGACAGCAATTAACACAGAAATGATTTCAGAATTTCAATAAATGTTAAACAACAGTACAATATATTTATATATATATATATATATATATATATGTATATACGAGTAATACACATAACATATGAGCAATGTTTTCTATTTTGGTACAATAGATGGTATTTGTGTTTTTAGGGTGATTGTGATCCGATTGATGTTTTCATCAGGGTTGAAAGAAAGTTATAAGACTTGAGTACAAATCGAACGGCATTTTCTCGTATGGAAGACTTTCTATATTTTTTCCTCAGTGGTTTGTGTAAGACCAATATTGAACCGATATATCCAGAACATTGCAAGTTCTCAATGTACTTACATATGTGTTACAATAAAGAGCCAAACATGTAAAGTTTTGATTTCGTTTGCCCACGAGGACAATTAAGAATATGAATTCATAGTCTGATTTATAATTTTACCAAGGCAACATATCAAAATAAGAATAAACTCTATACTATTTACTACATGAAAGCCATAACCAATCAACTATTCTATTGAAAATAAGTGAAATTCTGATTTGTATTCGTATTGTTTGTGCTTAATTGATTTACAGATATCGAAAAACAGAAACAAAGTATGAGAGGAGAGAGAGAGAGAGAGAGAGAGAGAGAAAGGGGAGTCAACGACCATCTCATCTCAACAAATGACAATTACTGAATGGAGTAACGATGATGATTATGATGATGATGATGATGATGATGAGATGTCGTTGACTCATCTCCAAGTTCCTTTCAATTCAATATTAAATGGATTAATTATTCATGAAAAGTCATTTATTTTGCCGTTTTTCCTTTATTTTAAATATATGAGTATTTTTCAATTAAAATCTGTTTCGATGTCATCGCATCGTATCTCATCGCCTTGTCAATCATAAGACACATCACAAGAACAAGAATACTACACCAATTCATTGCAGGCAAATATTATGAGTTGGAGTGTGTACAATAATGGAATGGAAATGAATGGAATAGAGTCGAATAAAATCGAATTCCTAGTGAGCTCACCCTTTGCCACTTTTTCGATATATTTTTAATTATAATCAAAACATTCGTTTTGCTTCCCTTTGCTCGACTCTTGCTTGCTTTTACTGTTCTTTTGTTTGTTTTTTTTTTCTGTTTCTGTGTTTGCTTTCTTCCTGTTGGGATTCAATCAAACAAAGGGTGTCGGCAGGCCATTCAAATATACAATATTTATATAGCCTAAAGCATCTTGGCTTTTGAACATGTACTGCATACATACGTGTATATGTATATCTACGTATGTATATGTGTACAATATACTTAAATATACTTATGTACATACATACATATAAGAATAGATATAGAGATATTTGTTAGCAAGATTAAACTTTTGTTGGCTCGACTATATTTTAGAGTTGGTGGCTTTTTGCTTCTGGTTTTATCGTCTAATCGTTTACTACATATCACAAAATGCTTTGAGTTGCTTAACTCATAACTAGGCATTTGAATTGGGTTAGTCCTCCCTTTGCACTCTGCTCTTTGCTGGATATGTCTCCAAGTACATACATAGTATGTACATATAATATTTGGAGACGTTTGTCGGTGCAGGCATAATATTCTCTGCTCAATGTGTGCATTGGTTCAACTTGACTAATTAAATTATTCGACAAATTGCAATTTAATTCAATTAGTTGCTAGTGAGCCCCAATGAATCGAAGCCAAATCAGAGAAACAAAGACAAAGACAACGAAGACGACGACAAATTCATGTTGCTTGGTTACGAGTACGAGTATGCTTTGTTGCCAAGAATTTTAGTGGCATAATAACCATACCAACCAATTCAATTCCATTTCTTTACCCCCCCTCCCATCACATTTCATTTCATCTATTTGACTTTGCCTTTTATCTAAAGCTGTAGTCAGATCATATGAAGTAGAATGATTAATTTGATGCGGTGAAGGTGAAGGTGAAGGATGAATGGTGAATGACGAAGGATAAAGGATGCACACTAAATCAAATCAACAGCTTTGTTGGCCAAAGGAATGGCATTTCTATACCATTACATTCCATTTCATTTTACTCAGAATATATAAAACAATATTTTGTGTACAATATTAATAGATACTCGTACACGTATTTATTAAACGCAAATATGATGTATTTATGGAAACTTTGAAGTATTTTCAGTTTAGTTTGGTTTGGTTTCAATATTCCTTATTTAAATACCAAAGATGTTTACAGAACTAGACTAGAATGTACAAGTTTGTACTAAGTAGGAAGATGGAGGGAGGGAGGGAGGTAGGAGACGTGATAAATGTCAAAAGAATTTTCCATAATGAAAAGTGAAAAATGTCAAAAAATTGAAAACGAAAGAAAAAAATATTAACATAAACATTCAAATTCAATGGGCATGAATGGATGGATGGATGGATGGATAGATGAATGGATGGAAAAGGACATTTCTATGTATATCTACTAGGATTATGATTTATATATTGTGATCATTATATTGTATTATATTGCATTGTATTATATTTATCGTTGTTGCCGCCACCGCCACAAGCCCATTAATATAATCAATTTAGTTTAGATTATAGCTGACAACATACTTATAAAAGAAATTTAATAAAAATACTATTGTGGCTTATGATGCCATGCCTTCTATCTTCAATTCATACGTATTTAGCGATGCATAATGTCTGCTCATTATATTTATTGTATTTGGATATTGTTGCTTGATAGAATGGATCTGTACGGAAATAGATAAATCGAGAAATCATATCAATAACATTGATTGCAGTTTCTGTTCTTGTTGATGGTTATTACTTCTCCAAAAGTGCTCATTCTTCTTTGAACAGAGAGTAAGTAAAAATATCATCATCATCATCATCATCATCATCATTATGATCAGAATACACATATTCTCACTAGTATATTCTGATGCATACTTATGTCTCAGTTCATAAAGTAGGCCAAGTGCTAAAAGAATGTCATATGTTTTCTTCATAATTCTTCATATTTTCTTAACTCGGTAACAGCAGGAACAATATACATAGTATAGTACATACTTTTATATACATATTGTACATATATCATATATTGCATTTAGTATACTCGTAGTAGAAAGTATAAAGGAAGCGATGAAAATAAAAGTGATTGTCTGTGTGCGTGGTGCTTGGCTTATAGCCCAAAGGATCATTCATTCTTTTCTTCTTCATTTTGTAAAAGCTTGATGAGGACAGGAATTGGTTGGGGTGCAGGGACGTTTTTGCTTTTATTGTGCCTCTAATGTGTCACATACAATATTTGTAAGGACTTCATTTGACTCCTTTATTGTACTGTTGAATTTCACACATGAGGACCAAGACTGAGCTCATTTGGCAAATCGAAAATCACAGTTATACGTATTTGTGTAAGTATGTAATTATATTTATAAAAGAATTTACTACAATATAAGTACTTATACGGTGAAATAAAATATGTACTTACATACATAACGATATTTTATTCCACCTTTTGCACATAGAAATAAATAATATAAGTATGACAGAAAATTAACTTCGGTTCACAGAAGTTTCAATTCTTTCTCCTCCTTCGATTTTTCCAATAATTGATATCAAACGAACTGACACACTACGCTCTGATCATTCCCATAAACGCATTATTTTATAGTAAAAATTATTATTATCATTTTTTCAATATCAAAAACAGCTGTGAAATTGAAAACTTATTGGCATCTATGATCTAGTTATCTAATCATTTAGTCAAGTTGAAACGCAACAAACGCAACTCATAAGTTAAGCTTTAAAATGGTTGAATTCATCTGTCATTTGTTTTGAGCTGTGAAGCCAAGCGGACGTCGTAGAATTGTCGTGCAAATTTTTCAAGATCACAAGAGTTAACTCAAAAATGAATGGATCTAAGAAGTCAGAAGATAATGGAGATTATGAAGAGCAGGTATGTACATACATACATACATACATATTTAGCTTAAACTGTATAGCAGCATGATGAGTTGAACTAATCTCAAGTATTGTACGTTTATTAGTCTGTCCGTCAATTCTCACAATCTTCATAGCATATAACCAATACACATAGTACACCATATAGAGGTATTCTTACTGTACTAGTCGCCAATAGAAATACATAGTGTGATATAGTATAGAATTCCATAAGTTCGTCGGATGATTCCACAAATAATTTCAAGATAAAAACCATAAACAACTTTAAATATGAAAAGATATTATCTGTTATATGATATACTTACTAAGAACTCATAATAATAATATATATTTCTATGTTTATTTCTAATAAATTTTAGCTATCCTTTTCGAGTTTTATGCGCAACGTTCTATCGTACATCCCAAGAATATTTAATGGGCTTTCTTGTCGCCGGAACAATAATAATATCATTAAATGTGATAAGTCCACGTCCTGTACTGATTTCTCTTTATATTTGAATGGGATAGACGATCAAGGACAATACTCATTTTCTTCATCCGAACTTGTTGAATTTGATATTGGTGATTTTGCTTCTCCCTCATCGACTTCCAATATTATGAAATTTAGTAATCGATCCTTTGCAATGGAAATTGACGAACTTCAAGAAGATAAATCAGACCATTGGACCACTGTACAAACATATTGATATACAATATTTGTAAATGGGAAAGTTATTGCAAATTATTTAAATAATATTTCTTTATTTCTTCAGGCAGCGTATGATCCAAATGAAATAGTTGACGAACAGTTTCCTATATTTCAAAATGATGATGATGATGATGATGATGACAAGGAAAATGGGGGAGTCATTAATATATGTTTTGCAGATGTGCACAAATAATGATGAAAATTAGTGATACCAGATACACATTGAACTTACTATACGTGTAAGCAATGCTTCGTGAAGAAAATCCAATTCCAGTTCTTAATAAATTTCAATATTTAAATAAATGATTTATAAAAATTAATTCGTGTATCATTGCAAACAATATTAATTGCATCTATTCATATATAAGTATAAATAGGCAAACACAAAACAATTCAATTCCATTTTCTCCTCTGATTATCAACCAATTTTCTTTTTTTTTCTTTTCTTTTATTTTTGTTTGGTAGATATTGATATCAATTAAAAGAATTTTGAAATTAGATAGCCATTTTTAAAGAAAAATCTGTTATATTAAATTCTTGCTATTTTTTTTATTCACTTGTCTGCAATCGGCATAGATTAATAGCTTATAATAAAATAAAATAAAATAAAATAAAATCACTTTTGAAATACAAAACGATTGGAGTGCGCGTGTGCTCGCTGTAAACAATATAATAATAGTAAGTTGCATTGAGCTTCCTTGAAATATACATTTATTAGTGATTCGCACTAACAGTTGGTTTCATAGAGAAATGAGATCCGATCACATTTTACTTACAATACAATATAATACAATACAATACAATAGTAGTTGGCAACACAACGATACCACAACTTTCATTAGTGGTTCTTGTTGGGTCTTTGTTCAAACATCATCCACTCAACTCATCATTAGGGCTGCTGAATTTATGTAAATAAGTATGTAAGTATATTAGCAGTGGCTATAGCAACAGCAACAGTAACAATGAAACCTTTCTGATCGGTAGGAAAATGTTTATAAAAACTTTTAGACAATTGGTCGGCCTATAATGTAGTAGATGGTAGTAGATGTTGAAACGTGACTTGAATATGTGCATCACATATGGTTTTCTTTGTTTGTAAGAATTTGTGACGTCACGTACCACAATCGCACATAAATCCTCACACACACACAGATATCATACATACAACATACAAACAGATGTGTTTCCTCGAAAAATAGAATTTGAAGTATTTCCACAGTACACATTTCTAACACATTTTACAATAGTATAGCATTTTAACGGCAGATTTCGGTTACAAGTACAAGTACAAGTTCAAAAAAAAAAAAAAAAAAAAAAAGCACTATACTTATACATAACGAGTAATTATGTGTGTGTTTTACAACACTAGTCGCATGTAACGAATATTCTTCTATATAATTGTCATTTACTTCATATCGAGTAAAAAAAAAAAGAAAAAACTTAAACATAAAATTGAAAAAGAATTTCTCCTTCCGAAAATTTGTTAATTCTTTGCAAATATCAAAATGAAATTTTTGGATTCACTATGGCAGAGTATCTGCACGAAGTCGGCAATTGTGTCCAAATGGTTGAGCAACATGGTAGAAAGCTGCGCTATCGCTACAGT
Source organism: Amiota mariae (assembly GCA_035041805.1). Classification (NCBI taxonomy): domain Eukaryota; kingdom Metazoa; phylum Arthropoda; class Insecta; order Diptera; family Drosophilidae; genus Amiota; species Amiota mariae. The sequence goes on from JAWNKV010000667.1 coordinate 75,675, forward strand.
GGCAGGCAGCCATATAAGTGGTGATTCAGCACTGCTGCCCTTTCATTTTCCAGCTGTTCTGGAAGAGGTTTCCGCTTTTGGTGACAATTGGTTTGATTACGAACGAGAATTGGATGGCAATCAACAGGAAGTTACCGTAAGGCCAGTTATAACTGTTGAACCAAGGCGCACAATATCACTCTCAGATATGGTAAGTCTTTCACAATACTTAAACTATATAATAACAGTATTTAAAGGATTTTCAATTTCAATTTGTTTCTTTTTCTCTTGTATTTTTTGTGTATACTTTTAGTTTCCACCAATGACACTATCATCATCAGATGACGATTTCGAATATTTTACTGATGGCGATAGCACTGACAATTCTTCTTCTTCATTTTGTTATATTAACAATGATGATGCCAATACTGCTGCTGCTGCTGTTAATACTTCAGCTAATACTGCAGCTGATAATGTTATTGATATTGGTGAACCTAAACAAAACTGATATAGGATCATAGGTTGCTGTACTTATTATGTGATGATGATTAAGGATTTTCAAATGAATTATAATGAAACTTATGTAATATTACTAATATAACAACAACTAATATGTACATAAATACGAAAACACTACAATACTATGCTTCTTATGTAATAATGATGATGCAAAAATTTCAAAAAACAATTCCATTTTTTCTATTTTTTTATTGTGTAAATTGAAATCAACAAGGACACTGATTTTTACTGAAAGTAATGTGAAAAATTGAAAATATTTTCTTACAAGATTTTTATTCGCAGTAGGAAATGTTATCAAAATATTTGTCACATGAAATTGGTTTTTGGTCTTTTGGGTTTTGGGTTTTGTGTTTTGTGATGACTTGTGATATGTCTTGATATGCTGCAATTTAAATAGACTTGGTTTATCCTTCTATCTATCTATCTATCTATCTATCTATCTATCTATCTATCTATCAATTCTTATATGTATTATGTAGGTCCATTATAATAAAGGTTGCATTTAACTGGTTTTTTGTCTTTTTTTAAATTTCTATTTAAGAATTAAATAGATTGAAAAGATGGTTAAGATGGTTAAGAGTCTTTTAAGCGGGATTTGGGTTCATGTCTTGAGCATAATACAATATAAAACAAAAATAAAGGAAACATTAAATTCAATTTTTAAAAAATTTGAATGATGCTCATATTGACTAATAAAACCATATTCGTTCTTTATGAATTGGCTTTAAGGACTGACTGACTGACTGAAAGACTGACTCGACATAACATAAGTAAACCAAACCAGAGCAAAGCAATGAAAACCAAACAAATTGCTCTCATTTCCACATCAAAGAAAAAGTTATTAACATTATTATTGGCTTAGATGGTAGATACATACTATTAAGGCATCAATGTCGATGTCATAATGATGATGATCATTAAGGGAAAGTAGGAGTAGAGTGTTCGTGTACGTGTGAGTGGAAATTGTACCGAAAACAAAAACAAAAACAAATATAATAAAAATGAAGCTGTCAAAATGTCGCCTTCTTACATCCGGACACACATACTATTTACACACATGCACACACACACACACATATATATATATATATATATATATATACACACACATACACACAAATGTAGTGTGGAAATTACAGCAACATATGTTGCAGCATCATGTTAACATATGGAAAGTTGGTCATGTTGATTTAGCTCCTCTTGCTCCTGCTCTTGATTTTGATTTTGATGTGTGTTTTATGTGTGTATAAAAAAGTCCTTGCCCTAGGCAGGCAGGCAGGCACGGAAGTGAGTGAGTGAGTGAGTGAGTGAGTGAGTGAGTGAGAGTGTATGTTTGTTTGTTGATTCATGTTTATGAGTGTGTATATCAATCAGTGAAACAGCCAGTGAGTCAGTCAGAAGAAACCTAAATGTTACCACCCATCACCACCGACAGGTGTAAATATTGATAGTAGTGCGGCCATTAGGAATAGTTTATAACGCGTAAATGGATGTTATGTAGTCTCTTTCCTCTACGAGTATATCTATCCATCCAACCATCCATCTATCCATGTTATCATCTATTTGTATTATGGTCTTTTGACATCGCCCATGGCTCATCTAAATTCAAAAGTCGTTGACAATGTATTTGTAGCTGCAGTTGCAGCTGCATCTTCACTTACTTACTCACTAACTATGTAGTTTGCTTTCTAGCCACACTTATACTGTCAATGGGCGTGGACGTGGGCATGGGCCTGGGCCTGGGCCTGGGCATTGTAGCTGTGAATGTGAATGTGAATTTATATGTTGTAGGTGTAGGTGTAGATGATGGCAATGGCATGAATAATTTGTATGCAATGTGGCCAAGGTGAAGATATTACAATCACACAATTCACAAAGATGTTAAAGTTGATTTTTTACACCCCATGTGTAATACTTACGAATTTCATATGATTCATCATCACCATTATTCACTATCATCATCATCATCATCATCATCAACATCAACATCAACATTACCATTGCCATTTACAATAACATACGTATGTATAGTATAAGTTGTTGGCAAGTTGTAGAGTTTGCTTGAAGTGAAGCCATCATTCATAAATGGCTTCCTTACCATATTCAGTTCAACTTACGGTCAGGTCATGCGATTTGTAGTTATGCCTACATATTGTATGTATGTACATGGTAGTATTGTACTCGTCGTCATGGAACAGAACTCACTTTTACAAATGTACGATGTATTTATCTATGCAGTGCGTAACTTTTAAGTTCACTTACAAGTATATTTACATTACAAACTTGACCCAAAAATAAGTAATAGAAATACAATAGTATACTACTCACTTCTTTAAAGCTTCCTCTTAATAGTCCCTGACAACGTAATAAAGTTAATATAAATCTACTCGATATCATCCATTCATCCATCCATCCAACCATACTCATTTCCCAATGTTTTTAATTATTATATTTAACAGAAATGCTGATTCGACTTTCGATTACGAAAGGCACGCAGCCTAAAATAGTTGAAGGCCACCATTTTTATTTCCTTAATTGAGAAGACGCCATTTTGTAATGTTTTCGCGTCTAAAAATCAAGAAAACGAAAAGAAAAATATCCCAAACCCAAAGCAAACACTTTAACTTTGCATTTACGGATAGCGTGTTTTATTATTTTATTGTGGTAGTTTGGATCTGAAATTTTGATTTGTACATTACACAATAGAAAAAAGAGAATTGGAAAACTAAGCATTTTCAGTGGGTTAAAAGTGAATTTTTGTTTTACTTTAAGAATTTTCTATTTTTTATCTTCATCAAAATTCATTTCATTAACTAAGAATTATTCTGTGTGTGTGTGGGTGTCTGTTTTTTTTAACTTTATTCTGTCCTTGGTCAACTGTTCTCTTTACATATTACATATTACATCTATGTAAATGTATTATTTTCATATATTGAATTTTGCAAAATGTAATTTTCTTCACTGCATTTTCTATTTACATGGCACTAATGGATAACCAGGATTCCACATCACATCTCCTACAGACTCATATTTCTATTTCTTTTTGTTTGTACTTTTTAGTTTTTTAATTTTTTTAATTTCCGAAGGCAAAAAGTTTTGAATGTTCAACTGACAGTTCGGGATCGAGTGGGGCGATATATTGTACATATGTACATATTGAAATGCATCTCATAGATACACACATTGTAGATACTACATCATTGTGTTTATACTATACTAGTACACAGTTTTCATCATTTTGTCGTTTCCGACATTTGCTTTGAGTTTTGTAATTTAATCTATTCGTACATTTTTGTATGTGAAATTTTTGTATGTGAAATTTTTGTTAAAAGCCAAAAATCCAAATTCAAATCTAAACTTTTCTTAGTTTTCTCATTAGTTGAATTTTATTTACAATTTCAATGAATAGTTTTTGTTTTTCAAATGAAATAAGATATTCTCAAGTCCATGACGATGACGATGACGATGACGATGACGATGACAATGACAATGATGATGGTGATGGTGATGATAATAGTGATGATAATGATGATGATATTAAATCTGGACGAGATTGGTGAGATCAGAAAAGAATTTTATTTAATGGTGCATATGTATGAGTATGTTATAAATAGTTTAAGACTACAAAACTCAACAACAGAGTTGAGTACATGAGTTAAATGTCTGTGGCGAAGTGGTGGTGAATAACAAACAACATGTGAATGCGAAACTAATATCGAAAATTAGTAAAACACTTGAAAGTTAATCAAGCCAAAAGTGTTTTGAATCGCACTTGAATGATATATAGACAGACAGACAGATAGACGACTGACTGACTGGCAGATAGACAGAGGAAAAAAAAAAAAGAAACAAAATGGTAGTTGACAGTTGGCAATAACTTGTGACAGGCAGGGCAGGGCAGGTCAGGGCAGATCAGGGAAGGTAAAGGTAAAGGTAAAAGTATTGAGCATCATTGCAAAAATTGTTCGACATCAAAAACAAGAAAGAAATTGCATAAACGATTGATTAACTTACTAACTGATTGATTGATTGAGTTATTGATTGATTGATTGATTGATTGATTGATTGGATAAATAAACAAGTGGATTAAGTGTACCATATAAGTTAAAAAAGAGAGTATTTGGAAAATTGCATAGCTAAATTCATATGAATTTACAACTCATATTTAACTTGGAATAATTCTAGGTGTGCAATTGATTTGAGTTGATTTGCCACTCAACTTTAGTGAATTGAAATCAATATTTTGTTTGATGACGAAATAAATAAAATGGGACCATGGGATTAGAGTCAAGTAAGTACGTAGGTTTGTTGTAAGTGGCGATAAACTTTAATAAGGAGTACAAGAAAAACTTTCCTTTTCAATTAGAAATCTGATGGTAGCAAATCACATTAAACCACATGGTCGATAGATCGATCGACGACGACGATGACGACGACGACATACACGGAATATGGAGCATTGAGGCAGCAGCAGTGTGTATGAAATCAAATCGAATGACACGTCGAAATTCCCATTGAATGTGAAACGAAATTGGCAATTTCGATTTCGATTCGATTGCTGATGAAATGCATTTCCGGCATAAAAGGTGAGCAGTAACCACAGATAGGGCAGGGCAGGATAGGGCAGTGCAGGCAGCAGATTGTTGCAAGGATAGCAGTAAATGTGAATAGCGACAACGTAAATTTAAAGATAAAGAGAATAGTATTGGAGGGGATAACATTTGTATTAGTACCAGTATACAATATACATATACTTACATACATGTTTTATAAAGCTGAACTGAACTGAGCTGAGCTGTGCGGAGCGTTTTGCAGGAAGTTAGCAGTGCTGACAGGAAGCACGCCTGGCACAGAAAATAAAATGGAGTGAAGTAAAGTGAAGTGACCATGTTGTGTGTGTGTGTGTGTGTGTGTGTGTGTGTGTATTCCTGCTTAACGTGCAACCGGAAGTGCAAAACAAGAACATGCAGGTCAGAATAGCAAAAGGCACGTAAGACACTGAAGCAGGGATTCATCACTGGCACTAACACTAACACTAACACTAGCACTGGCACTGGCAACCACCAAGGAGACTTCACTTTTTCCACTTGACACAGTTTTCGTTCTCTTCTGGTTTTTCCAACATTCACGAAGAAATGAAAATGACAACAACAATTGATGTACTACGTGCCACATGTGCTGCAGACAAAATTAGTAATATGTGAGCAAAAAAATATTGTAATAAGAATAGAAGAAAAGAAAGCGTAAAAGGAAAGAAAGCATTGAAGGAAGGAAGCACCAAAGTAAGCAATAAAAAAAATGACATAAAAATAGTAGAAGAAATAAATCTGACATCAAAGAAGAAAAAGGCGAAGAACCATAAAGAAGCAAAAATGGAATAAATAATGACACTTTAATATGCTGTGACGTGATGAAGTAGCAAAGCATTATTGATGCAAACAAATAGCAATCGAAAGAGAGAGATAAAGACACACAGAGAAAGAGAGAGAGAGAGAGAGAGAAAAGTAAATGGTTTTGGTCAAGTTTGTATAGGGAGCAGAGGTGATAATGTTATGTGGATGCAAGGAGTATATAGTAACAGACCGGAGACAAGGCTCCAAGGCTCCAAGGCTCCTCACCAATTGAGAACCTTGAGCAGCCTGAGGCGTTAAGAAAAAAAAAAAAAAAGACATACCCTCGTAATTGCAATAAAAAGCAATTTCGGGAATTACGTGCTTATCAAAACCAAAAAAGCAGACAACAAATGAATGAACAAAGAAACCCAAACAAATTTAAAGATGCTATGTGTGCTAGTACCATCAAACCACCAAGAACACTTGCGACAATATAATGTGAATGATAACAACAAAAGAACAGAAGACAAGCGGGACACGATGTAAAGGCCACGAATCATTGTACTCGTAGTAGTAGTACAAAAAAAAAATCATAAAAATAGTTAGATATACACATATGTACAATACTCGTAATAGTATTGTTTAAGTGGATAAATAGTACGAGTATGTATACGTGGATGTCTGAACTTATTGTATGTATTTCTATGCCCAACACAATTTCATGACATTAACAAGTATAAGCAAAGAACAGCAACAGCTATAGCATATAGATAGATACATACTTACATACATACATATATAGATACATATATGTATATTAAGTTAAGTTAAGTTAAGTTATCAGATATCAGAAACTATTGTAATTAGAAGACAGGAATACTAAGCATCAATACTTTGGGATTTGTCACAATTATCGCGAACATTTACAATACAATAAACAATTTACCCATCTAATATTGAAGCATTGCTTTGCATTTCCATCATCATCAGAATATTATCAATATTACATATAATAATATAATTCTTCATTAATATACATAAGTTATACGATGCAAAATTCTAATGTATACATTATACTATTATACTCTTATTTTCTATTTAATGTTCTCTCTCTTCCACGGTATATAGTACATAACAAACTTATGTTACGTCTCTCAAATGTCAGTGGAAATTGAAATGACAAAACATTTCTTGCATAATATTGTATTGTTTCTACGACAGAGTAAATCATCTTTCATATCATCTTTCATATCATCTTCCATATATATGTACATATGTACAATACTTTTGTACATACTACTTGCTTATTTATTATTTTTCTATTTTGTTGTATAAATTTGCATTTACTTTTTACGTTTTTTTTTTTTTTTTTGCTTCTAAGAAGTATATTTTCTATTCTATGTAATCTACAATATTTTCTCATTTCATTTCATTTCAGTTTTTATTGTATTTTTCAATTTAATATTGTGAATTATTTTGTTATACTACATAGTTGGTTGGTTCGTTGCAATATAGTTAGGAGGAACATCATATCCTTTAGGAGTTGGATTACTTATTTTATTTTATATTATATTATATTATATTGTATTGTACAGTGTGCATAGTATATGAAATTATATTCTTTTTAGTTTCATTTTATTTCATTTCATTTCATTTTGTTGTGTTGTGTTGTGTTTTGTTTTGTTTTCTTTTTGACAATTTCTGTTGATATAAACTCGTAGTTGTATTATAGTAGTAGTAGATGAGTAAGTGTAATATACTTTTAAATATATATATGAGATACCGATACATACATACATGTATATATCTATAGATACTTCTATATTTATATTTTAACATCCATATGCATATTTGTATGTATGATATTTGTGCAACGCCTCCAGCTTATTTTCATATCAACCGCTGTTGCTGTTGCTGTTGTTTTTCTTGTTGTTGCAAAAGATACAAAAGTACGCTTTTTAAGGATGTGGGCTTGAAGATTTTGAAACCAATTGGAAAATGCAAGGACGAAGAAGTAAACTTGTCACACTTTGCAATTCAAATGTCAATTTTTACTGAAATTTCACATACAGATACAGATACAGATCCAGACACAGATACATATTCATGTACGTTCTACTACTATGTGAATGTATATATTATATATCTTCTTCTATATATTTCTTGAATCTGTATTGCAAAAATTGTTGCATTTTATATTATGATGATGAATTTTTCTCACTTTTCCGTTTCATTTTGTTGCTTTCTGTTGCTTTTGCTTTCCTTTCTGTGCCTTGATTTCTTGGAACTACTTACGAGAGACTTTGTTATTGTCATTGTTATTGTAATTCTTCACGTCTCATAAATTTCATTAAAAGCAATTTGAATTGCAAATATTATGTATGTATCTAATCATCATCCATCTGTATGTCTGTCTGTCTAGCTGTCCCTTAGTCATTGCTTGAAATGATGCCATGATGTTTGACATTTTTCTAAGCGATACGAAAGAAAATTTCTGTATTTCTCTTGTCTTATTTAGTTTCTGATTTGTGTTTTGACAGCTGAAGAAGAACCAACAACAATATTATCATGTTGATTCCTTCCTTATGCCTTTTTGCTCGTTTTGCATTTGCATTGTATTCTACAAAAAAATATTCTCATACTTAGTATACAAAAAGTAAAATAAAGTAAAGTAAAGTCATTTTTAACCATTTCGATGACATTTTGTATTATAAATGTCTTTTTTCTTTTTCAATTGTTTTTCTTTTCCTTTTTTAAAGTAGAATTTAATAGAAATGAAAACATTCATACGTACTTATATCGATATTAGAAACTCAAAACAAATCAACTCCGAGCATAAACTTTAGTTTACCAAACCTTTACAATTCCAATTTAAATGGGAGAACTGAACATGCATAATTAGTTTTTACAAAAATGTATGAAAAATACATGTGTTTTCATCGAAAAATATGTGTTTTGATCGAAAAATATAAGTTTTGATCAAAATATATGTGTTTTGGTCGATAAATATGTGTTTTGATCAAAATATATAAGTTTTGATCGAAAAATATATATTTCCATCCGATTATACTCGTGTGTACATTGTGTCGTTCTGGAACTACCTAACTAATATCAAATACCATGCGAACAGAAAACTCAGCAAGCAAGCAATACAGGCATTTTCAACATCTTTGATTAGAACATTAAGTACAATGGGCTTCAATGGCCCTTTTTTATTAATAAAATTGGCATATTGAACTTTAAGTACAATAGGCTTATATTACTTTTTGGACAATACAATATATGTGACTGCAAAGTAGTAATTATTTATTTATTTATTATTATTATATAAAAATCCTCAACTTACAATAAATCCTCAATATAAGTGTCTGACCCATATCGAACCACCTTCTAAATTTCAAGACCCTAGGACCACCAAATACCAGGCGAACAGAAAACTCAGCACGCAAGATATTGAGGAATTTTCAACATCTCTGATTAGAACTTTAAAGACAATGGACTTGAATGGCACTTTTTTATTAATAAAATTGGCATATTGATCTTTAAGTACAATGGGCTCAAATAACTTTTTGGATAAAACAATATTATTTATTATTATTATATAAAATTCTTCAACTTACCATAAATCTATGAGTTACATTAAACGCAGCATTGGGTAGCACATCTGTGAATAAAAAAAATCAAGAAAAATTTTTGATTAAAATTTATTTAGAAAAGATTACAGGAAATATGTTAGTTAATTAGATAAATTTAGATTAATTTAAAAAGGAGGAAAGTTTATAGGAAAAGACATTATAACGTAAATGTTAAATGAAAGATACAAATGGTAAAGTGATTAACACTTAGTCGACACGAAAAGGGCGTTAATTAACATTTTGTATTTAAAGGAAAAATCCATTTTTGCTTTCCAATAGAAAAATACGTTACTCATGTGATTCTACATGCAAAGAGCAATGGATGGATGACGGATGTGCAAGTACCAGGTAGGCGGCATCAACTTAGTGAAGTGTGAAGAGTACATGCTTTAACAACAAACAAGTAATACTCGTAATATTAATACTCGTAATATAAAGAATGAAATTGGATATCGGATCGATTTAACAATGACGGCAACGACAACAAACAAAAAACCAAAAAGAAAAACAACAAAGAAAATTTATTGCAACAGTTTAATGAGTTTTCACTACACTGAAAAGAATTTTGTAACAATTTAAAAGAATTTTGTAAAATGTCCAGATATTGGAACAGTCGAATTTACAGACGTGTTAAGTGACGTTTTATAAATCTTTTGATATGTACACATTATTGTATATAAATGTGTATAAAATGATACTCATGTGAATTCCAAAATGAACAACTAACCGTGTTGACAATCTTGATGGATGACTAGGTAAATATGGTCTGCATGGAAATGGGCTCTAATGGGGAGTTTCCGAAAAAGCACAGGCGCTTTAGGTAGACACAATATACTATATTCGAAAGCGTACAAAAATGAATGCCAGTACTGAGTACAGTAGTATGTCTCCTGGGTGGGTCTTCTTGTTCGGTTGGTTACACCTTACATTACAATTGAGATGAGGGAGCAACAGTTCATTTCAGTTTTTATAAATTTCATTTTTAAAGTGGTAAAGTGAAGGCCTCAGGTGTATGATACTTTATGTGTATGTGTGTGTGTGTGTGGGAGGGGGGGAGGGGGAGTGTGTGTATGTATGTGGGGCGGCTTTTTGTCTGTCAGAGTGTTCATTTTCATCCACTCTTCTTGTCGCTAAATAAATTTAGAATCGTTTCGAACGAACTCCTTCTGTGAGTGAAAATGGTGATGAAGATAGAAATGAAGAAGAAAATAATCGTAATAAGTTAAAGCGAAAGCAGCATTTATTCTTCATCCGTCATCATACGTTGGGATGCGCTGCGATAAGATTGAAGAGATTGAGTTGCGCAAAATTAATGTACACCAAATAAATGCAAATTTAAAACAATTTTCTTGTTGTTCCTGTTGCTGTTGGTGTTCGTTTTGTCTTTGTCGTTGTTGTTGTTGTTGTTGTTGTTGTTGTTCTTGATGTTGATGTTGTTTGCTTGTAAGTCCTTTGTGAATTTATTTATTTAATTTTTTTTTTTTTCTTTCTTTCATTTTATTATTATTTTTATTATTTTATGTTAAACGTATGTGTGTGTGTGTGTGTGTTTGTGTGCGTGAGTGTATGGGGCCGTGTACGCTTTGCAAACAAATTTGTTCGTTCAGCAAGTTTTTTTTTATTCAACGTTTAACGATGGTAAATGATATGGAATTTTATTTAAAGTGGACAATTTAAAACGAGAAAAAAGAAAACAACATAAAATAAAAATTAAGACAATTTTATTAAAATCCCATGCAAAATGACATTTCGAGAGACAATAAACAAAGTTCTGTCAACATTCGAGAAACACAATAAAATTGTAAAGTGTTTCATAAGAAATTTAAAATATTAAAGACTGCAAAATGAAATTACTTTATCATAATCATAATCATATGTACGTATGTGTATATGTACATACATATAAAGAAAGAATAGGTAACCAATAACCTAAAGTGATAATGATGAGTACACAAAGTATTATAATTATGTGATGCCCAATTAATTAGCGTTTTAACTGACGATTTGAGCTATAACAATTTTTTTCCTTGCTTTGCATTCTAATTCAAGTTATAGATACTCGATATATATCGATATTTCATAAATATCGATATTTAACTATCGATGTATTGAATTAATCCGATATAACCGCATCACCGCAAAGTTTTTCAGACAAGTTTGAGAGCTCCAATTAGTAGATTTAAGTATGAGTAGATAGAATATCAATTAAAATTTCCACGGCCAACAAAGAAATGAAACGCAAGCTAAACCTGTCAATAAAATTTTGTTTATGCTAACTCAATATGACGCGTTTTAGGCTCGCTGGGCACCATATGGTGAATATTCTAATGATGCAAACTCAAAAATTTTGACGTGACCTTTACTTTTTGAATTTCAGGTTCTACCATAGACATCACATCGTTCGAGAGCCACCTAAGAAAGTAGATCGTTTGGAAACTACCTAAGAAACTCGATCGTTCGAGAACTCCCTAGCTAATACCAAACACCAGGCGAACAGAAAACTCAGCAAGCAAAAATATGAGTCATTTTCAACATCTTCGATGAGAACTTTAAGTACATTGGGCTGAAATGACACTTTTAGATTAATAAAATTGGCAGAATATTGAATTTATTTAATTAGAGCTTTAAGTATAATGGGTTTAAACAAAACTTTTTAGCAGCAAAGTAGTATTTATTTATTTATTTTTTTTATTTTTATTATTGTTATTTTATATAGTTCAATCTTCAAACATAATCTATATATTGTATGCATATGGTGCGTCGTCCCATATTCAGGGAGCCATTACTTTAGAAACTTTTTTTTTTTTTTGATAATTTAATTTTTTAAAACATTTTCGTAGCTTGAGCTACATGAAATATTATTTTGATTATAAAGAATATTGACTTGGAAACATTAATATCAGAAAGTATATTTATCTAGCTGATAACCTTTTTAGGTCATTAGGGTGGAGCCTCTTCAATCGACGTCGTCTCACCCCGTGTGTGAGGGTCGTCACTGAATTGTTTGGATGAGTTTGTAATCTCTGATAGTGGCGGTTGCTGCTTTGGTGAATTCCATCTCGCACCATTGGTATACGTAAGTCTCTGTGTAGGATAGCGTTACGTACAAACCAGGGGGCCTCCGTTATGCGGCGTAGTGCCTTATTTTGGCTTAGAAACTAGGTCGTTCGAGAACTCCCTAGCTAATACCAAACACCAGGCGAACAGAAATTTCAGCAAATAAAAAACATAGGCATATTGAACTTGATAATACTTATGTAAGTATATGTAGCAGCAAAGTAATATTTTTAGGAGAAGTAGTACATCTTCCAATTGTAATACATATTGTATATGGTGCGACCCATAATCATAAGGAGATATTAATATTTTTTTTTTTTTTAAATATTTTGAATAATATTTTTATTTCTATCAAGTCTTTATATTTGGCATGGCTTTAATTTTGGATATTTTTGCCGTGGCTTCATAGCATGCCTGACACCACTACCGTCACCGTTACCGTTACCGTCACCAACACCATCACCAACACCAACACCAACACTACCAATCTGCTATCTACAGGTTACAGTTACATCCATCCTACATACTAAATGGTCAAAATTAAAACAATTTTTTAATTAAATCATAGTAGGCTAAATTATGGAAAATATTGTTTTTGATGTAAAAAAATTGAAATGTCAGCAAGAAACTGTAGAAAATTACTATAAATATTAATAGAAATCAAGTAAGAGACATACAAAATTAATTACAATTATTTTCCTTCTTCAATTTAAACAATCACGCAATCAATTGACGGACAAACGGTTTTAGATATCACAACAATGTTCACAATAAGTGAAGAGGTCCCACAATCAATGCCTAAACGGGGCACAAAAAATTCTTTAAAATTTGTGCGCGCCACAATAGTAGAGCCTAAGAGACGAGCCAAAAAGGAATTTAAAAATTTGCGCAAACATATCTCCAAATTTCGTCCCACCAATCTAGAGACTATATTTGAAGAAGATGAGGACAGCAATGTCAATGGCGAAACAAAAAATAATACCGATATCGACGATATTATATCTCAGCTGAGTGTGCTGAATATTGGAAACAAGAAACTAAGGCGTTCCATATCATTTGGCAATGGGACTCGAAGTACGACAAAGACACTATTAAAAAAAAAGACGTCATAGAATCAAGAAATTTTTTAAATAAGGCGCCCATAATTAAGAAATTGTCATCTAGAGAGTTCTATGATCGGTTAAACAACAATTTCGACAGTGGCACAGTGGCTGACAACGAAGAGGAAGACGATGAAATTGATAATGATGATAACATTATATAATCGAATATGCAGCATCAGAACAACATATAATATTATCGCCTCCCACAAAAGGCACGAACGTCACAGACACTGAAATAGATGTCGACATCTGTTGACATTGTTGTCAACCATTGACATTAAGACTGTTCCGTAAGCTTAGAAAGAGTAAAGAAAAAACAGAATTCTTAAAGAATATTAGTATTAAATTAGTAAATGATGACACATACAAAATTTGTCATTTTCGCCCATAACTTGCCCTATAATGGGCTACATTATCAGATAAATTTAATAAAAATGCAACAGTAGTAACAGCAGCAGCAAGAATGTTATTCGCATGTTTTTTGTTTGATTTTTTTTTTGGATCTTGGATTTTTTTTGCTAACTTTAAATATTTTTTAATTCAGAGTAGGTTATAACCTATTTGTATATCATGAAAGAAAAGATTGCAGACCACTGCGGACCTCTCGGCCACTCGGATCATGAGCATTATAACAATACATTTTCGACAGAAAAATTATAGAGATGTGAACTGCTGGAAAATCAGATTCTTCACATCATAAGACTTTCGCCTTTTATAAATGTTTTTCATGTCATCAATCATATAGTGGCTTTACAGTGAGCGAAGATTCGAATCTATGAAGATGCGACAATGATTCCAGTCTCATTTGACAACAACAACAGGGAAAATGACAAAAATTAGGGGTTGTTGTTGTAGAGAGATTCGATTGTGAGATTCTAATCTCAAATAGATTCGCAAAGATTCGGTCAGTCTTAATAGGGCTGGGTAATTCTTCCATTTAGGTTGGCAGCATTTTCATAATTTCGTCGTTTTTTGTGACTGTCATGTGTCTTCTTCTTCGTTTTTTTGCGCGCCGCACATAAAACAGCTGATCATTGCACAAAACAATTTGAAGAAAATTTTAAATTGTAATTTTTTTCTTCAAATATTAATAAAATGAGTAGCAGTAATGAAAAAGGAAGCTGCAAGTATTATTTGCATACACTCCAAATTGTTCTCAATCATATATTTTTCACAAAATGTCCATTTTAATTATCACAATTAGCCACAACATTCCATTTGTATGTATAATCAAAACAAACAACAGCTGTTCGTGATTCTAAAATACCACTGTAAACCACAAAACCGAATCTTCGTGATTCGAGCCACTGTAAAGCCACTAATAGATCCAACATACTTCTTTAAATGGAATCGAAGACGATAGGACCAGGAAAAAAATATTGTAAAAATATTTATTAAAGAAACTTTCTGATGACGTGAATAATAATATACAATATCTTTTTTTATGATTGAATTGGAATGAATTCAACTCAACTTGATTTGAATCAAGTCTCTTACTTGATATCACTGTCGATCCACTATGACATGATTATTATTATGCTAGTTGATTGAATTTCCTGGTATTTCAGTATAAGTAACATCTATTGTAATAGACCTATGGAGATCTTAATGGTGATGGGTCTATGGGTTATGACATGAATGATCTCAATATGAAGTTGATTCTTTGAAAAATTTAATTTAATATTTAATCTTTAAGGATTTCTATTCTACTATGATATTGTGTATGGTTTAGAATTTAAATGCAAAGAAAGAAATTGAATGAAAGTGTGAATGAATTTTCTTGTGAGAAAAATGAACATAACTTAGTTTTCTCATAATCAAATTGCGCCCCAGAGCGTTTATCATTCTCAACTATACTTGTGCATACGTATACATATAGAATAAAAATGAGAATGATAAGATAGTGATGGGGATGGGGATGGAAATGGAAATGATAATGATGATGATGGTGGAGATGATAATGGTGTTGCTGTTGCTGTTGCTGTTGCTGTTGGTGTCGATTCTGGACGAGGGCAGTTATTTATGATTGAGATTAAGATTGTTGGTATGAGTGGGAGGAACAAGTATCCGCAATTTTTCAATTATGGAAGAATGAAATTTCTTTTTTCGCGTTTTCCCTTTTAAACTAACTCTCTCTCTCTCTCTCTCTCTCACACACACACACACACACACACACACACACACACCACATATCTCTTGGCCTACATACTCGTACTTATGTTTTTCTGTCCTTTCATTATTTATTTATTTAAATTAAGATATTTTTCAACTCCATCAAAATGAGATATATTTACTAACAAATATATTAACTGTTTGCTAGATATTTGTATATCTAAAGGAAGGCGAATAAGTGGCCATTATTACAATATCTGTTTGTCATTCTGAAAATCATGAATCTTGAAATTATATACATAATATTCGTTTATTTTCGAAATATTTATATATGTTAAACCACACATATGTATATCCCTTAATGCCTTTGTATTGTTGATTATGTATTTTACTATTTAGTGTATTTTATTTACTATTTTTTTTTTTATTAATATGTGATATGCGATGTTTCACTGTTCTGGTTCATCATCATTATGATCAGCAACAATAGAAACAGCAACAAAGCGCATCATTTTATTTTACTATATTTGAGAGAGAGAGAGAGTTCTGTGTCCTGCTTGTTTTTACTCTTTGACTCTTCTCATGTATCCTTTTCCATGTCATGTAGCTTTCTTTGCTTCTGCTTCTGCTTCTGCTCCTGCTGCTGCAATTGTTGCTGTCATAGTGGTTGTTAATGTTGTTGCTGCTGTTAATGGTGTTGCCCGTGAGCGTTTGATGCAAATTGGCTACGCTTGTTTTTCTTTACAAATTTTTGTTCTTTCGTTTTGATGTGAAATGTTGACGACAATAACATCAGCAGCAGCAGCAGCAGCAGCAACAACAACAACAATAGCAAAACTTAGCAACAGCAACAAGGTTGAGTGCGATGATGATGATGATGACGACGTTGATAATGAGGACTGAGTCAGAAACAGTCAGATTCCATTATGCGCTGCTCCTGCTGCACAACCTTTATCTATATTATACCAACAACTACTCGCGCTTTCTATCTTTAAAGAAGTAAATGTTATTCATCGCATCGCTCATCGCTCATTTCTCTCATCTCTTTTATCGTTCCCTTTAGCGTTTCCGCCTCTAAACAATATTCTCATCATCATTCACATTGTGCGCCGCATATTTCGCCGGAAGCGGAAGTTTGATAAATTCTTTGTCATTATCATCCTGTATATTCTCTCCACACTCGTACCATTTTTCCCCCCTCTTCTCATACACACACACACACACACACACACACACACACAAATACTGACGTTCATTCCATTATAAAAAGAACAATAGAAAGAAAGAGCAGAAAAAATGCGAAGATGAGAACAAAGAGAAAAAGAATAAAGAAAATAAATAATAAAGTTGAAATTGCTAAGCACCATTTTTGCATTCGCTATTATCTGGCACTCGTCGTCATTCTAAGCTCATTTTAAATTATGACAATGTCATTGTTGAGTATTGCGTAGTCGTCGACAAAGACGAAGACGACCCTTGATCTAATTCCATATATCCCCCATTGGCAGTCACACGATACGATACAACATGACACACGACTCTAATAAGTAGTTTATGACAAATAGCATGATGATGAGATGCGAGTCGTTGTCAGTCTTCACTTAACTTAACTTAACTTAACTTAACTTCTTTTCACTTTTCATAATGCATAATTTAATGTAATTTTTATTTTCATTTTTTATTTATTTAATTTATACATCTAGTTGAAGTATTGTCCTTATCAAAAAATACTCACAGAAGTGTGTGAGTGTGAGTGTGTATAGTAGCGCACCATTCCCATCATCTAACAGATAAGAGAGAATTGTGTTCCCTGCATCGCCTGCTTATTTTATTTTGTTAATGCAGCAGCAATATTTTCATGTAATCCAGTTTGAAATATAATAATGTATAGTATATTGTGCCTTTAGGTCAACTTCATTCTATTTCACTCATTCACTAACTCATTTAGCCATTCAGTCAGTCCATCAGTCAGTTAGTCAGTCAGTTCATCAGTCAGTTAGTCAGTCAGTCAGTCAGTCGAATTAATATCGTCGTCGTTCACTGAGTAGGAAAATGGCTGCAACTTGTTTGCGGTTATATGGAATTATGGTAGTTGTATCTGCAATTAAAGCAGCTTAAAATGAAATATCTGTAACATCATTAGTAACTGATTGTGACAACATGCGGTTTGTGCTACTCAGTCGGTACTTAACATAAAATGTCCGCAAATGAAACTTGGTAGAAACTTGTTGTAGTACTTTGTATATACATATACTTAGTATATGCAATTCTTTGGTTAATTATCTGCTATTATATTATACAATAAAAGACTATGAGTACTTACTTCTTTACTTGCCTTAAACATTTTTTTTTTAAGAATATATTAAAAAAAAAGTATCTTTAATATTTACTAGGAGATTCTGATTCATCATATAATAAGTAAGTTGAAATGCATCATTGTGTAAAAATGTAGGTAGTTTTATATTAATTTTATCTACTTTATTCATTATCTATCTGTCTGTTTGGTTGGCAATTTCCGTCGTCGTGATATCAAGCTAGTAGAAGAACATTCATACTTAGCTATGACCATCTAAACTTAACTAAAGAGTTAATTTTTTTTTCGATTGGATCTAACATTCATAAAAACTTATAACTTCAAAATGAGCATGGCTTTCATTTCATTAGCTAGGATAGAAAGATGATAGATGTTTTTATGGATTTTGTTTTTTTTTTTTTTTTTAACTCAAACATGCGCCTTGATGTATGCAATGTTTTTGTCTAGAAAGCCAATAAAGGGAAATTCCAATATGATAAACATTACTAAATAGTATTTACCTATGAAAATATCTACATACGTATGTAAAGCAATACTGAATAAGTCTTCGTCATGCTTGCTGTGACTTAAGGTTATGGCTAACCCAAAAATATAGGAACGTAACGGAAGGGAACGAAACGGAACGGAACGGAATCTCAGGTAAGTGAGACATAAATAATTTTGGATACAAATTGTATGAATATACAAATACAATATATGTACATATTTATATTGGTGTATTTTTTCTTCTCTCTTTATCTGTAAGTTTGTCACGAGCCACTGGGCGCCAACACTCACTACTCACTCACTATTTCGTAAAAGGTTTCATAAAATATTTATTTAAGAAATTCTTAAGCATTCGACAGCAAAGAAATTCTTTTATGTTAAGTATCCACAAAAGGGAATCATCTCCTTTGCTCACTCAAACTGAGCAACAAAAACTAGAGAAGTCCTTCTATTCAATTCAATTCAATTGTCTGTCTGTCTGCCAGTGTTTCAAGTAGAATTCCTGGATTTTTCTTATTTCTCAGTTTCCATTTCCATTTTTCTTTGTTGCTAGTTACTTGTTGTTCTTGTTGTTGTTGTTGTTGTTGTGAAGGGAGGGATGACATTGAAATGGAAATTGAAATTTAGAATTGGTTGGATTGCGTTGGAGTTGGACAATTTGCCATGTGACGTAGGTGCGAATGTCTTTAATATTGAATAACAATCTAATGGTATTGCTAATGTCCATTTTTCTTTCTTTTGCCTTTGACATTTGCACTAAAGCGATTTACGTTTACAAATACTGTTTCTTTCTTTCCTTTTTTTCTTTCTCTTTCTCTCTTTTTTTTTTTTTTTTTTTTTGCTTGTGTTTTGCTTTATTTCACTTTTATTGATATATAATTCACAAGTTAATCGCGCAATTTTAGGCTTATACGTATCAGTTTCAATAGAAGAAATTGGAAAACTGAAAATGAAAATAAAGATGATGATGATGATGAAGCAAAAGAACAATAGATGTTTATAAAGGTTAAAGAAAGAAAAATGTGATGACATTTAATGTATTTGCGAGTAAATAAATATTCATTTGTAAAATCTTTTCATGATAATGGTTGCCAACACAACAAACTTTGCCTCGTGACGCATTTCACTAGTTCACATTTCACCCACTGAAGAGAAGAACATTAGTGAAGTAGTGAAGGAAAATGACTATGGGGATGCCATCTGGCAAATAACAACTGGCATATGGTGCATCATTAGGGAGACTTGGCATTCATTCCCAATACGCAAATCGAGACCACAAAACGAAGAAGAGCAATTGCTATGTATCATTAGTATTAAAAATCAAATTAAAAATAAACCAACCCAAAGAGTATGCAGTCCAATAATGGATTGCATTCCATTCATATTTTGCTTATATTCATAGTGTATTTATAAATGTATCTATTTATTACTTTACATACAGCAGAATCACAGGAGTGTAACTAAGTGGTAAATAAGACTAAAACATGACAAACTTTACAAACTGATTGACTGATTGACTGATTGACTGACTGACTGACTGAGTCTAACTGACTGAAGCAATGACGCAATGTAATAATGAACTAAGGTTGTATAGTAAGTCATGCATTGTTGTTTAGTATATGAAGTTGCAATATCGTTACGATGTGCAATCAGGAGCGTGTAAACTAGGAAACCGAGGAACCCATAGCAACATGCTTGAGAGGCATATTGAGCAATGTTTGCACAGGAAATGAGTTGTTGCTCCAGACAGTTCACTTCAGTTCACTCTGGTTGAGTTGAGTTGAGTTCAGTTCAGTTGAGTTGGGCTTAGGGTGCCGTAATATAGCATATAACATAGCTTAGCATAGCATAGCATGTGGTGTGGCATGACAAATAGAGAGACAGACAGACAGACAGACAGACAGATAGACAGGCAGATATCTTCAGTACCATATATCGGCTTTTCTTGTTTGATGCTTTTTGCCAACATAATTCAGTTTGCGGTTCTTTTTGGCTTTTCATAATTTCCTTCGTTCCATCGCTTGTTAACTTGTTGTTGTTCCATTCATCATATTTATACGAGGTGCAACAAATTGTTCCATTTAAGAATTTACCAGTACATACACGTATGTATCTTTTATACTACTACTATGGTTTTTAGGTTTCATTGTTTTAATGAATACTCATGAGTATTTCCTGTTGGTATTCATCATTTTGCCATGTGCTTATTGATTTGATTGCATGCTGTGTTACCATATTGCGTATGCTACAAAAGAAATTTATTTATACTATTCAATAATCAACAGTGGTTCCTTAAATAGAAGCCAAAATGACGCACAAATATCACATTGTTTCATTGACAAATGTTGTCAAAACCAAAAATGACGCAAATAAAATCCAGTTTAATCGACTGTCAAAGTCATATGATTGATACCTACGCTTATTCGAATTAAGAAAATCACAGATATGATATCTTAAAATATAAATATTTACAACTTGCGTAAGCATTTGACGCTTGCTGTGTCACACAATGCAACCCAAAATACAATATTTACCATTATACAATAAACAATATTTGTTACATTTCCATCTACACAAAAAAAAAATATCAATTGCATTTTGCCATACATCTATTATATCCATAATGATATTTAATATTTAGGGAGGTCTATCCTATCTTAGATTATGACTTGACTTCTTTTCTCTTTTTCTTTTTTCTTTTTTCTTTTTTGAATTTGTCATGAATGCATTAATAATGAAACTAAGTGGTTCTACTAAGCATATGGAAATCCTGTATGAGTTAGCTGCCTGGTGGTGGTGGTGGTGGTGGTGCTGATGTTGATGTTAGATGCATAGAAGGAATGATAATTGCATGAATAAAGTTGTGTTTTATGGTGTTTTTGGAACTAAGTACTACATATAATAATACAAACATAAATATGTACAAAAGAGCCATGTGGATGTGTGGATTCAGAAGGTAAAATGCAAAGAGGTAACAAGGACATTAAATCCTCTTTCATACAAACAAATTATCGTTGGCTAATTTTGTTTTGTTTTTTGTTTCTGTTTTAGAAAGCAAAAGCGTGAGAAGATCCTTGAATGTTTTTGTTGTTTGTTTGTTTGTTGTTTGTTTGTTTGTTTGTTTGTTAGTTGTGACTGCATGGAAATTCAATAGAAACATAAATGGGAAAAGAAATTTGGAAAAAAAAAAAAGAAGAAATTGCGGCAAACGAGTATAAAAAGTAAAAGTTTAAAAAGCTTAATAACGCTCAGAGAAACAGAAACACAAACAAAAGCCACTAAACTAACACACTGTTGACGATAATAAAAGGAAAAAATAGAAAAATAGAAGAAAAAACAAAAACAAACATAAACAAAAAAAAAAAAAAAAAAAAAGGAAAATCAACGCCTATTAAACAATTTTTATTTTCTCTCGTTTTTCAAGTGCTGCACTTTATGGCACAATGCACACCGCACCCACCAATTCCCATCTCCCAATGCATCCATCCCCTCTTCAATTCATTTATGTATATTCATACCTACATATGTGGTACATGTACAACATACATTCACACATTCATTCATTGAAGCACTCACTGACTGACTGACTGACTGACTGACTCACAATTTTACCAAACAACACAACACAACACACTGAACTCATAGAACAAACAAAACTCAGAACTGAAACGAACTGAACTGAACTGAACTGAATAGAACAGAACACAAAACTTTTCTAAGTGGTACAAATGTCGCATGCGATATATTTGCTTCGTTTTTTCCCGCTCAGTCGCATGCGATATACTTAAATATATATATTTTTGCTACATTAACATAAAACAGAGTTTGCACGGTCCATTCGATTTTGTGTTAAAGAAAATCGTATAAAAAATACATTCTTCGAAAAGAATCAAAAAACTGATCTTGTTATCTTCTCTTATATATAAAAATTAGTGTTTTAAATTGTTTGTATGTTATGCGCTGCTATACAGTTTATCTGATTGGATTGACATTTTGTGAATGTGTATGTTTCGTTCCCGGCTTGAACATAGTATAGTTTTGATCCCGCTCCCCAGATCTGAGATATTCAAACAACACAAACGCTTAAAAAGTATATTACAAAAAAATCATTAAAATATCACTTAAATTTTCTTATACTCAAACTGTGATCTCTTCAGTAGCCAACTCAAAGTGTGACAAAGAGAATACTGTGATGCTAAGAAAGGAAATAACTCCTTTCGGTCGGATATGCCAGTCGAAAATACAAATAAGTTTTACATCAAATAGATAAATAAAACTTTTGATTGAAAAATACATGTTCTGATCGAAAAGTCTATGTCTTTTTTTTTTCTTTCTGGACTGGATTCATGGTGTTTAGCTTAGTCTTTGGCTTAAAACCTTTTACACGGTTTGTGCCGTGTAACAACATTTTGCAAGTGTAATTGCTTCGTGTCGCGTTCCATACCTAATAATGTGATACGCCAGAGTTTCTTAAGCTTATTCAGTCGCGGAACACTTTTCATATTGAGAATGTTCTTCTACTTATCTAACATACTACTATCTCGGAAATAGTATTTGTTGTGGTGGTTGTGTGATTTTGAACATATCCAGAAAGGCCTTTTTGTACAAATGCTTTGCGGAACACAGTTTAAGAAACTCTAGGCCACTTTTATCGCTTGCAACTTTTGTCGTTGTTGATTTACTTTTTGTTACATATTTTTGTTCTTGTTCTTGTTTTTGTTTCTGCTGTTGCTGCACTTACATAAATGTAATTTGCAAAGTTTTGAGGCTTGTTTTGTGCGTTCGTCGCTCGCTAGCTTACTTAAATGTGCGTCCTTGATCCTTGTTGTTGTTGTTGTTGTTGATGATGACGATGTTGTTGTTGATGATGATGATGTTCTTGTTGTTTGTTGTTTCCTATTGCTATACT
This sequence comes from Amiota mariae, assembly GCA_035041805.1. Lineage (NCBI taxonomy): Eukaryota > Metazoa > Arthropoda > Insecta > Diptera > Drosophilidae > Amiota > Amiota mariae. The sequence continues at coordinate 99,122 of JAWNKV010000667.1, forward strand.
TATACATGCATACACAAAACACACATGTGTTTGTATGCAACATACAATTTCTATTGAGTGCATTTTGCTGTAATCAAGTACACACACTTACACATACACATACACACACACAGATACACACATAATAGTACTTTCTGAATTGTTCTTGCTATTATTCGTATCGCTCTCGTAACTCGTTTGCAACAACAACAGCAACAACAACAAAATGAAAAAGAAAAAGAAAAAGAAAAACCTTTACATATTTAGGTTAAAAGTTAGTATGAAATTTTACGCGCTATTGAAAGTTTTTCTGCTTTTGTACCCACTACTACTTTTGTTGTTTTTCAACACTGTTTTTTTTTTTTTTTTTTTTTTTTCAAAAACCGATTTTATGATCTTTGTGCCATTTCTTAACTTTGTCGAGGGTTCAGAGAGATGATGAGGATTGTGTGTATCCTAAAGCAATAAAACGATTTGATTTACTTAGCCATAAATGAATTTAGCATCATCTTCCTGTTCATTTTCCTATGTACTAGTAAGTATTACCACTGGGTACCTAAACAGAAAGTTTGAGAAGGAATAAAGTAGGAAACGAGTTGATCTAGCAATATCCTTCTAGTTGTTTGTCTTGTTTCTTGGAGACTACGAATATAATATAGTATAGTATAGTGATGAAATTTGAATCATAACATTATAAAATATTGGTACCCCAATACTATATATGTGTGTCTGTATTACCCTAGTATAGAACAATTATGTACATAAGTATAATTTCTCTCTCGTGACCTTAAATTTGTGAATTACATCATTCTTTCATTACTGAGTTCTTAATAAGGTTAGGGTAAAAGATGGTCGGGGATACATGTACGATTATGTATTATATTATATATAGTAAAATAAGATTCTATAGAGAGAAATTTGTTGTAGGTAATTTTTAAAAATTGAATAAAGTCAATCAAAGTTTTCAGATTGATTACATGATTGTTTTGTTATACTTAGGAACCTTCGTCACTTTGTTTGACTGAATAACATTTTGAATTGTGAAATGAGAAGGGATAGAAGAAACTTCTATACAAATTGATTAAAGGTTAAAGGCTAAGCAACAACAACAAAATTTGTAGAAGTATGTACATACTAAGAAAAACAAAGGAATTTAACAGAGCGGAGCCTTTCGATTATTTAATGATCTTAGTGTGGGTGGGTGGTACTCTTTAAAATGATAATTTATCATTGCATTTGTATTTGTTTCTGTTTCTGTTTCTATATTTTTTTTTTTGTCATTAGTTTGTGTTTATCTTGTACACTTCGCTACTTTGACATTTCAAGCATAAAACTCTCAAAGAAATTGGAAAAAAGTTGAAAACCATTTTCAATTACCAGAATCATCTGTCATTTCTGGTTAAATGTTTTTCAACATCCCATAACCATAATGGGAAACGAGATTAATGAGAAAGAAGAGTTAAATGAAAAACCAAACAAGAAACCCTTTTTGCAATGAGATCCTGGCCAAAAAGCATAACTTCTGGCGGTAAATAGCATAGATGAGGCTACTTCCGAGTGAATCTCACTTAATGCCAGCAACTGTAAGTGTTCATAACAATAGTATGAAACAACAATGTTGAACGATGCTTGCTTTAACACTACAACCATCTAACATATTCTTAAATATCCACCATTTCCCATTATATCCCATCCCATTTTAAGAATGGCATCCATCCATCTATCCCATTCAATTCACCATTCACCATTTCATTTACTCACTACTACTACTACTATTACTACTATCACTACTACTACTAGAGAACAACACCATTACTGAAAGTGTTGGTAAGCTTTATTTAAAGTATGTAGTATCAGATGTATGAGCAACACTTATTTCGACATTCAACATTCAACATTTTGTTGTGCTGGATTTTTTCTTTTTTGTTGTTGTTTCTGTTCCTCTTCTGCTGATGCCATTCTGTTTTGTTCTATTGTTTTCTTCTCCGCTCTTCTCTTCTCTTCTCTTCTCTTCTCTTTTGTTTATCATATACTCAACTTCTCGTTGCTTGTAAACAATGCAATTTAATACGAAAACCATGGGTAGCATTGGGTTGGGTAGATAGAGAATAAGGTAATTCCACCAATATAAGTACGTATGTATGGCAGGAAGACAGGAAGGCAGGCAGGCAGGCAGGCAGGCGACAAAGCGCAGAATTGCAAACAATTTAAGTGAAGTTTTCTGTTTCATTATAGCACAAGTGCAGCAACAGAATAACAGAAGATTGGTAGGTAGAAGGAAGATGGATAAATACAGATAAAGATAGGACACAGGATGGTGCATATTTTGCCTTACTTCCGCTTACCGCACACACAATTTCATATCCACCAACGTCGTTATTGTCTTTATTGTTATCGGTAGGTGCATGGCATAATGTCTATATGTATATTATATACTATATATTGTGTTTGTGTATCTCTGTGTGTATGTGTGTGTGTGTGCCATTGTCCTGACAATTGCCATAATCTAAAATTTTATAATTGTTTCTTCCCTTCCACTTTTGATTTTTACATCCATTCATGTTTCTCTTCCAACACCCTCAAACTCCATACTTCATATCATTGTATCTCTATACAATACAGACACCTGCTCATAGACATAATATTAATAATTCACATAATACAATACATATAACAATGATATCAAATCGTAACATGCATTCATGTGCTGCTATTGTTGTTGATTTTCTTCATCTTTTGTGAATCTCATTCATCTTACACAATTGTAACTTAATTCCTTCCACCCCAGTCACTCCATATTTCTTTAATGAAACACATTTGACATGTGAACCTAAGAAATGTATGTATGTCTGTATGTATTAGGAGATAATTACCATTTCCAACTCCTGAGAAAATACAATAGTATTAAAATGAAATTAATTAGAAATTTATCATGATTTAATGTCATCATAATCATTATTCATCTATGTATATACGTTCGTATGTATGTACGTATGTGAATATATGTGTTTTGAAAATGAAAATGAATATGCATTTTTTTTATAAGTGAGAAAATGATAAATGATTATGAATTGTGATGAGATCAAATGAAATCTCATACACCAATTGTTGCCCTCATTGAATAGCTGTTGTTATTTTGTATGGTCAAATTTGAATGGAATTTGTTTGAAACAATCTAAACTCACTTTTCACTTTTCATTTAAAAAGTTTACAAAACACCATGTACATACATACGTATACTGTACTATAATATACGAGTATACTAGGAATGGGTAGGGATATTCACTAAACATTGATGTTTCGAATTCATTCGATGTTTACCGTCAAATAATTTTTCTATTCGCTGCATCAATGTTTTAAATGAAAACATCGAATCATCTTCAGATTGTTTGTTGTCTATTATTGTTGGCTGACTGTATACAAAAATTATATGTTAGAATTAGTTTTTTAGGTTCACTCTCTTTCTGTTCAGATCAATCTGAAAAATTAGAGAGATCTTTTCTTTATGAGAGACCATCATGAATTAGTTAACAAAGCTGGAAATTAACACAATCTGATAAATCAGCAATTTAATTGTGTAGTCCAATAGAAAAACCCTAGGAAAATCCGTTCGAAATCTTGTGAGATCTCAAAGATCAATTTCCTATGTTTTATATAATTGCCTTCAAATACTTGACTTCGAGACTACGGTTCCATCCGAACGTTTATTTTCGAAGGCTGCTCAAATAGTTCTAGAAAGTCTGCCCCAACAGACATAAAAATTAATTCTTTTTTAGATTCGAAGATCATATTAGCCAGTGCTCCTCTTAAGTTTATTCTAATTTTGTAAGTTTTATTAACCTAAGACTTAGTGTTAAATGTAAGTATATATAACAGTCTGGTATTATAATAAAATATTTCAATAAATGGTGAAGGGAAGAGGTAAAAAATTCATTGTAAATGAATTGATGATTTCAATCATTTTTGTTTGTGTATTCACATACTCGGCTTTCTTGATAAGTTATAGTTATGATTAAAATGTCTCCCAAAAGTGTGATTTGGGAACATTTTGAGAAAGTGAAGAATAACAAATGCTCAGTGTCCACTTTGTGGAGTGAAAATAAAAACAAGTGGGACCATGACTAACTTAAGAAACCATATTGAGTACAAACAATCCAAAATTAATTTGCCAGTTCTTCTTCGTCAGTTGCAGTGAGTGTCAGTCAACATCTGATTAACACGGCTTTGGTTTCTCACACAGAGGGGGGAGGAACTTTGGAAAATAATATCATTTAAACTATTGTTTACCTGATTTGTAAGAATATGTAATCTTTGTCAGTAGTTGATTTTTCACGACCTTCTGCCAAATTGTCGATTAATCAATTTTTAAAGTATTAAAAATTGGTGTAACGATTAATTATTAAAAAATAATAATCGATATTTTGTTGTTTTGGGATACCCATCCCTACTATATACTCTTGATTACCAATGGCCAAATTGATTGACTAAAGACATATTGAACACACAATTGATACAATTATTGAGCCATGATGGCAATTGCTGACGCAAATTCCTTTCAATTGAAATTACTAATAAATTCTGTTTCATATGTAGAATAATAAATAATATATATACATATATAATATAGTAATATGACTACATACACTCGCATTAAACTAGATATGTATGTATGTAGATATACTCGTTCGTATAGATCAAAATCCGTTGGAATTTTGTCTGTAAAGTATTTTTTCTTAGAAATGTGTAGGTGCCCTACAATGGTAGCAAGTATATAGTAAGTAGTACAATAGTAAATACATCAAAATATTATATTTTATTGTATCATGTAGCACGTTGTTTTTACCGCATGCAAAATCCACGTGCACGTACGTAGTTTGAGAACTGATGCACGTGTTCCACTACTACTACTACTACTACTCTACTACTAATACTACTACTACTACTCTACTACTACTACTACTACTACTACTACTACTACTACTACTACTACTACTACTACTACTACTACTACTACTACTACTACTAATACTATTTATACATACCAATATACTTAGTATATCTGATTGCCAAACAGAGTAAGTAGTTCTATTGTACAACTAATAATATCTAGTAATTTATTTATAATACAATAAATTTTCAGTTTAATTTTAGATGATCCTCAAACCATACAAGGCATTTCTTACCAAGTTATTGTATCTTTGTTTTGTATGAATGTTCGTATATATTGTGTCTTCTTGACTTGTTAAACTTTTATGTTGTATCCACTTAAGTATGTAAATAAGTAAGTAGTTTTAAGTAAAATTGAAAGTAAAACTGAGTGGAAAATGTTTTCAAATGCAAGTTACATATTTGTATGGTTTTGATTTGTCGACTTGACAAAAGATTAAAAATAATTTTACAATTTGCAAAGTGGATAATGAAGAGAATAAACTAAAATTCTACATTATTTAATAAATAAATATGCCAATATTTCACGTTAATGTGATGACACTCATTCAACTTAATCTTTTTACAAAGGAAACTTATTAGATTGTTTTGTCAACCCAACTTGATTATTGTGTTATTCCGATCAATTCAGTTGCTATGGTGAAACTCTCAATATAAGAGAAACTATGATTTAACAAGAACCTCCTGGTGATATTACATGCATGCATAGTACTTACATACTAAGTAGTAGGAGCGGATTTAAGAAACACAAACAAAACAACTGAAACATGTCAATTTGAATTACTATAAAAGTATTTTAAAACAGAGTACAAGAAGTTTATACGAATATACTTAGTAGTAATGAAATGTTTATAATTCACACTGTTATTATTATTATTATTATTATTATTATTGTAATATTATTATAAAATTTGCTATTGTTGTTAATTATTTTTAACAAAATGCACAATTCAATTCAGTAATGCAGTTGCACAACAACATCAACAGCAATAGTAACAAAATATTGGTTGGTTGGTTGGTTGGTTGGTTGGTTGGTTGGTTGGTTGGTAGGTGGTTGCGTTGTCTCTAGCCCATGTTGACATAATTTAATTTGCGTTAATCATACCATACACCGTGACACAACTTTCTCTCAATATTAGTATGCAGTTTGTAATGCACATATGATATAGTGTACTTACTTTACCATACATACAATACTATATATTGTAAGTAGTAAGCATGCATGTAGACTTGCCCACTTCAATGCTATCGTACATATATTCACTCGCATGTGCAATATGTATATATTTTTTTAATGAATTTTCATAAATAAATAAATAAAATGAAAATATGCAATTTCCTCACTCTCCAAATTCTAGGCCACTTCACATATGTATGTACATACACAATATACTATTTGTGTATGGATGTATTGTACATGTATTTAGAGTGGGGTCTTGTATGCCTACTTGGGTCACAGTATGTACGAGTGCATATGTGTTTTTAATGAACACTTGAAAAGTGCAGCAGCTCAGTTTCGCCCTTTTGTCCTGCACTGTATTATCTCCTTCACCCTTCTATCCAAAACTTCAACACCCTACCAACACATTTCTCATTTACCCTTTATACATACAATAATTTCAACCATTTTTACTATTTTAACCAGTTTACCAATTGATGTTCTGGGTTTTGGGTTTTGGACTGCAGTTAAACATCAGTATTATTGTAAAAATATATATAAAAAAAAAAAAAACAAAAAAAAAAACAATATAATCTTCATGATGTTGTTTTTACTTTATTATTTTAATGCATTTTAATGGATTTTATGTGAAATTTATTAACATTATTCATCTGTCGGTTGGTTGGTTGGTTGGTTGGTTTGTCCTTGTTACTTTGTCCTTTATACAATAATTCTCTGCACTGCATCCACTCTCTGTCTCTCTCTCTTTCTCTTCCTATATGGCTATTTTAATTTATGGCATTTTAAGTATTACGTCGTGGTTGGGTTTGTCGTTTTACCTCTTAGTCCTCCTCCTCCTCCTCCTCAATCTTCAATCCTCACCATCACTCAGCTCAATCCTTTTGCGTTAAAACATTGAGATCAAGAAATTCTTAGTCCTTTATTATATGTATTGAGATCTGTTGTTGAAGTAGCAGCAGCGGCAGCATCATCATCGTCATCACCATCAACCACAAGAACTATCATCTTCCTTGCTACAATTTGAGCCACATCCTGTGCAATAATGAAAACAACAAGCACGAGGACGAGGACGATGACGATGAGCTTGAGTCGAAGAAACTTTCACAATCAATGGCTTAAAAGTTTGCCATCAACTTTCTGTTTAAGAATGTTTTCTACACACAACCGACAACGACACCCCTACTAATTGAATATAGTATGGAATGGAATGGAATGAAATGGTTTGTTATATTTTACTAGTACAAGTATCTACCCTGATTCCAAAAAGATACTGCACTGCAGCGTGCTATAACAAAATGCTAATCCTTAATTTTAAAGACAACGCCTTCAGAATATTGTTGAGAGGAAAGGAAATATTATTTAGGGACAAACAAAGTAAGTAATATAAGGAATAAACAATTTGACCAACTTTATTTTGGCCAAGAACAAACAAACAAATAAATGAACAAATGAATGACTGAATGAATGACTGAATGAATGACAGAATGATCCAATGACTTAATGACTTCAGAAAGCAAGCAGAAAACAAGTATCTATATACAATAAGTAATGAAAGACATTGTACTAAGATGGTGATGACAAAACCGCGAACAGATAGACAACGAAGGATGACAACAATGGCATACAATACAAGTAAAATTTGGTGTTGCACAACACCACACCACCCCACCACTCTATCCACACTGTTTGTCATCCCTACTGTCTGTACTCTCTTCTCTTCTCCTCACCTCCCCTCTTCAATCCTAATGTAATTTCAACTTGTTATACGCATTTGGTTAGCTGCCAAAATTGTTGGATGTAAAGAGCAATGGAAGAGTGGAGTTTATGACAGAGGCCAGTTCTTGGGCAACTGTCAACGTGTCAGCTTCATAAAACTCCATTAAATGCGCTCGAAAGCAGCTGGAGTCTTCAACCTCCTAGTCGTCATCATCTATAACCATAGTCATCATATCATCATCATCATCTTCTAAAGTCAACGTCGTCTTTATTATCTGCGGCGTTGTCGTTGTGTTTGCAAATTTCTGCATTTCCTTTCATGTCTTCACTCTTGTTACTAGGATGATGTGACTTTTGTGCCACTGACATTCGCTTTTGTAATCTGCTTTTGCTATCATTGTTTTTCGTCAGTTCTGATTATTATCAGCACTATCATCATCATCATCATCATCCTTATCATTGTTGAGTGTTGAATGTTCTCTGTCTGTGTCTTCACACTACGATTTATTCTTGATTTCTTCATTCGGTCTTTCACTTTTTATGTCCTTTCAACAAATCACATCCACTTCACTTCACTCCTCTTAGAATTACAACTTCATATTGAGCACAATGAAATTCCGAGAATGACTTGCCACACAACCACTTTCATTGCACTCCCAATGTCAAATTCCAATTAGGAAATTGGAAATGTAGAAACCAAAGATGTTACTATGCTCTATTTAGTGTACAATAGTTTAAGGCCTTGCAATCTGCTATAGTAGCACATATTTCTTTTAATAAAATTTTTATTAGTATCCTAGTATTTTAATTTATATTAATTATATCTCTTTGATCGATTGTATTATTATTACTTATTATTATTATTAGTAGCTTCGCAAGGGCTGTTTCCTTTCTTAGCATCACTATATTCTCTCTGTTACAATTTGAGTATCGGAAATTCAGTATAATTTTAGTACACTTTTAGGGGTTGGGGGTTGTATGAATGTCCCAGATCTCAGGAACGGGGGCAAATATCGAAAACAAAACTATCCTATGTTCAAGCCGAGAATTAACCATACACATTCACAAAACTTCAATGCAATCAGATGAAAGGTATGACAGCCCATAACATACGAACAATTTATAACACTATTTTTTTATATTTATCTATATGTAATATTACAGCTGAAAGCTAAATACACAGCTTAACTCTGTACGAATAAACCTTTATTTATTTGTAGGGATTAAATAAATAATTAATAATAATAATAATAAGATTTTGAATGAAATTATTTGTAGATGAGGCTCATCACCATCATCTATTTTTCTTGTTATTCATTTTTGTATTCTTAAAAATACAATTACAATTACAATTACTTTCAGATTGATTGGAGAAACGTAAATTCAATTTTTTGTATGCATAATGCAAATATGAAAAACACTTTCCATTGCATTGCATTATTATGAGTATTTAATATTTGTTATTTTTTTTTTTTTTTTTTATTATTTATTTAAATGGAAATTTTACTGTTCAAATTACAACACAATACGAATATACTGTAAGTATACATTGCACTCTCTACTACCCTTGTTTGTGTAATGATTCAGAAATCAATTTACATAAGAATAAACCAAACCAAACCAAAACAAAATAAAACAAATTATCGAAAAACACAAACTTTGCATTTACCACTTAGGCAACATTAATACGAACATCGGGGGAAGTTACGTTAAAATGTTGTAAGAATTTCCACCATCCACATTAGTATTGCACCCCAATCTGCACCTCATCCAATTTCAACCAATCGAAAATCAAACAGTTGACAATAAAAATAAAGTATTACAACAAAAATACATTTCAAAGAATTCAGTTATGCAAATAACTTTATCTATCGAGAGACGCTTCAAATATTATTATTATTTTTGAATAAATATTATGTACGTAGATACATAAGTGTATATTCAGCTAATAGTAGAACTTACGTACAGTTCATTTAATTTAAGATTCTAGTTAAATTACACTCAAAGATGAGTACGTACGGAGATCAGTAGTAGAATAGTATAGAACTGCCTAACACTTATCCACATTGTCGTCTTCTAGCCAACAGTGGATGTGAGAGAGTAGATTGTATTTAGAGATCAGTAGATCGTAGGAATGACAAGTTTACAATTCAATTCAATTCAATTTGTCTTGTATGTATATCTGATCAATCCTAAACATACAAAGTATGTACAATATATATAAATATTTGTATATAAAATCACCTAAATATATTTAATAATAACATCAATGGATCACGCTATTGAGTGCATTATAAATATAAAGGTAAAATGATAATATTTACTACAATTCCCACAAATTATGATGGCAACAAAAATTGAAAATAAATCCTTGTCTTAGCACTCTTTGGAAGACACTTAACACCACTCAATCATATTCTCCGTCATCTTGTTACTATACTACTCACTGTATCATTTAATTCAGTTCAGTTCAGTTCAGTTGATTTTGGCTTAAACTTTGTTTCCTTTCTCATATTTATTTTCAATATTTCATTTATGATATTTACTTTCTCTCTCTCTCTCTCTGTATCTACCTCTCCGACCACCAACACACAACCCACTTACTTTTTGATTCTGTCCATTTTCATTTTAATTTATTTCACAATTTTCCAATTGGGATTTTTGTTTACATTGATAAATGTTTATCAAAATATTTATTGTATTTTATTCAATTCAATTCATTTTGTTTTTGTTTTTTTAATTTGTCATTTTGATGACTGAAAATAATTTTGCGAGACAACACACAAAACTTTTTTAATCAAACTGTGAACAAAACTCATTCCTCATTTCTACCGCAGTATTTTCTTTCATTGTTTTTTTCTTCTTTTATTTGTATTGCATTTATTGAAGATTTGTAGCTGTTGATATAAATTGGCTGAATTTCAAAGGTTTCTGCCACTACCATTACCATTCATAAGGTTTAGATTTTGTATTTGAAACTGTTGCTTCATTGTCATCATCATGCAGACAGAGTAAATACTTACAATATCATAAATTTCTAGTGGAGCAACAATAAAAGTGAATAAAACAATAAACAGGAAATAAATCAGTATCAAGTCTATGCCAAGAAAATGATATTTAGTTTTAAAAATATTTTCATATTTCATACATTCCCGTCTCATTGATAAAGAAAGGAAGAATGACAAATGGAAAAGTCCTCAATTATTGGAAAAGTCATAAATCATTAGTGAACTCATTTACATTAAATATTTATCTTTACAAATGTACATATTGTGATATGATGATATCATCATTGAGTTAATTGGAGTGTTTGCGAAGAGAAGACAATTTAAGGAAATTAATAATAATAACTATTACTATTATTATTTCTGATAAAGGAGAAGCTAAAAGCAAAGGTAATGTTAGAAAAGTACAAATACAAAAAATTTCATTGCATACATGCTGACGCAAACAGGAAGTACAGTGACCGCTGGTGTCAGTTACAGTTAAGTTGTGGCTGATTGTGGAAATATTTTGTTGTTTTTGTTGCTTATTAACCACAAATATATACACACACACACACACACACACACACACACACACACACACACACACACAAACACACTCAATTAACTCAAATGATGAGAAATAAGCCACGAGTAAACCCCATTTCCACTTTGTATTATACGAGACGACAATTACTACAAAAGCCTATCAAACAGATCGAGATAGAGAGAGAGATAGTGAGGGGTTAAACCATATCCAATTTTAAAGATGCATGTTAAGCATGCATAAATTGTAACATTAAATCAAACTGATTCAAGTCAACTATTGACCAATCAACATTACCGAATTTGCTGCAGAGGCACTTAATTAACTTATTGTGGTTACGCATACGCCACGTAAGCCTCATATGCCAGCATCATCACTTACAACTTACGAGTACAATTCATTCCATTCCATTCTTCTCTTCACCCATTTGTTTATTCCTTCCAGTCATTGTTCAATGGTAAAATGTAATCGATCGTTTAATTTACCACTCCGCGAAACATGGATGTGGTAAGTAGTTACGAACGAAGAATGAAGGATGAATGAATGAATGTAGTAAAAGGATGCCTTAGTCAGATCAAAATCAAAAATGAAATCACCATGAAATTGACAGAGTAAAAACTCAACATTAATTTTTATGGTTAAAAATGGAATATACATACAAGCAAACTACTTAGTATCACTGTAAAATGAACCGTAATAAAAACGGAGTCCAGAACGTGATTATTTAGGAGTTATTAGAGGACCGAACAGTCCGGTTTTGGGTCAAAAAATGTTTGGGGTTACTTAATGTGCTGAGCACAAAATAAGCGTTGAAAATGAACCAAAGCAAAAATAAATAAATAAATAAAAAAAGTGAAATTATGACTTTGCGAAAATAGGAGAACTGCATTAGACGGTGTCTTAGTAGGGACAGAAAGTGAGACAGAGAGAGATAGAGAGAGAGAGAGAGAGAGAGAGAGAGAGTTAGATAGAGAGATGTAGAGAAGAGTCATTGAAGGCATGTCGAAATTCATGAGTTTCCTGTAAAAAGTAAAACAGCCGGAAAATTACAAGAAAACGAGGGCATTGCTGTGGTTTCCGGTGCGGCCTCGTACGCTCCTCAACCGCATAATTCTTCTCCTCATCCTCTTCCTCTTTACCACAAATTCTGTTATTATTGTTAGTGTTGTAAACTGTTTGGGTCAACAACTACAATACTACTTTATGTGTTGTGTTGTGTTGTAATGTATATTTGTTTTTATAATCAACTTAGCTTGTTTCATTTCGATTCGATTCATTGCGACTTGGCTATGAGAAAAATACAATAAAATGCCGGCTATTGTAATGATGACTATAATGATTTCAATGATAATGATGATATTGTGTTTGATAATAATATTGTAATAATGAAGATGATGACAATGATGTTGTTGTTGTTGTTGTTGCTGCTGTTGTTGTTGTGGTTTTTAATGATGTTGCGCTAGGTCGAGTCATGTCGTGACCATTTTGCCATGAGCTCAGATCACAGACAACTAAGAACTATGTACATACATATGTACAAACAATACTATATACATACACGTACCATACTTTGGGTCATCAACAAACAGACAGTAAAAACCAACAGTAAAAACTCATAGGCGCAACGACTATAGGGAATAGCCTCCACCTTGGTATCCAATTCGATGTTACTCGATTGTATTGTACCAACAACTGCACCGTGACTGTAAGTAAATGAGGGATGACAATGAGGGATGATGATGAGCAAAGATGTCGGCGATATCACTATTTATGAATGTTATGATGACGTTGGCCTTTTGCAAGTTCCGGTCATAAAACGAATATATTATACGTTACATTTTGATGTATCAACCATGATATTGTACATCATAATAATAATAATAATATTAAAAATAATATTGTAAAGAAAAAAAAAAAACAAAATGGAGAATAATAGCCACAAATGCAAAATATCTCAGTATTGCCTTAGCTTTTTACATGGTTAAAAATCAGAAACAAAAAAGTTGATATTTTGAACCCCGGAGCAAGTTCACCGGGTCGTGCACCACATTTTATCTCCACTTGAGGGTAAGCAATACTACGTCGGCGCTTTTCTGGACATTGAACAAGCGTTCGATCGTGTCTGGCTTCAAGGACTGTTACACAAATTAAAGGACAGCCTACCATCTGTTCTTTTTAAAGTTTTAGAAACTTTTTTGTCTAACAGAACCTTTTATGTTAAGTACAGAGATGCAAGATCTTCAATCCGACCTGTTCAGGCTGGTGTTCTTCAAGGTAGCGTATTAGCTCCGGTGTTATTTACCATTTATACGGCAGATATACCTCAACCAACTTCCAATTCCATGATCTTAGCCACATACGCGGATGACACTGCGGTTCTCTGCTCTGACAAATCGCCAACAGTAGCTGCCTCTAACCTACAATCATATGTGAATGGATTGGAAGCTTGGTTTACAACTGTGTTTGTTTACCCTCAGGAGAGGTGACATACCTCCTGTTACGTTTGGTGGCCTGGCGTTTCCACAGTCCACAGTTGTGAAATACTTGGGTTTTCACCTTGATAAACGCCTAACATGGAAATATCATATTACCACCATTGCTCGATCCTGTTCCCATAAAATGAAAAGGTTGAACTGGCTTCTATGCAAAAGAAGCAAACTTAGCTTAGAAAACAAACTTTTAATTTACAAGCAGATAGTTGCTCCTTCGTGGAAATATGATATCCAGCTATGGGGTACATCACGCCCATCAAATCGTAGGAAAATCGATACAATGACAGACTTGTCTCCCACCCAAATCCTCTCGCAGAGTCACTAACCAGGACGGTGATTCAAAGGCGGCTAAAAAAGCTTCATCCAAACGACTTCTCCAATTCTCCATTAAATAAAATTTACCCTTTCCTAAACTGATTTCAAATCAAACCCTGTAACTGTTCATAGTCCTAACAACAATATTTTATAACTTTAAGTGGTTTAATGTTCCTAATAAATAATATAAAAAAAAAAAAAAAAAAAAATCAGAAACAAAAAAGTTGACATTTTGAATGAAATTAAAATTCTTGGTTCCCCTCTAACTAAATTTGATATCTTTTCATTATTCAATTGTTAATCAATTTTACTTATTCTGGACCTTTTTCTTTTGCTATAATTAAAATGGTACAAATATTGTAGTAGGTCACAGAGATCCATACGTAAGGTATACCTGGGTTCAATATAATAGAATTTTGTAATCTGAAACTTAAAACATACATAACTGAACATCATCAAAAGTAAAAACAGAAAGAAAAAGAAAAAAGACAAAGATGAAGACGAAGACGAATACGAAGAATTGTAAAGTCTTTAAGCCATTTTTATCATAACAAGCAAGGATGGAGGGGGTTGGAGTGGCAAAAGGACTCCTGTACGAAGCTCTATGCTCTATGCCACATGTGAACTAACGTGAGTCATAGTCTCACTTGCAGTATCCTTAGTATATTTAGTATCCTTGTAGACAAAACTGAAGATATACATACATACATACATACATACGATATATGTATGTACAGTATATTATATACAATAGTAGTACATGTGTATGTACATACATATATTGTAGTTTGCTGTCCGTTAATATCTTTACTACTTTTCTTTTCTTTTCTGTTGTGTTGTGTTGTGTTCTATTGTGTTGTATTCTGTTCTGTTTTCTTACTATGTTACTATTAAATCCACAGCATCCATGGTGCCACAATTTCTTTAGCTTGTTAAATATTCTGGTTTTGCGTTGCACACGTTTGCACAATTGTAAACTTTTACGACTTTACTTTGGCGCAAGTAAAAAGACACACGGATGAATGAAATGGATTCGAATCGAAACGAATCGAATGGAATGGAATGGAACCGGATGAAATGGTATAGAATAGAAAGACAGTAATAAGATACTAAGATACAGTAAGATAAACTGACTCTTTCGAAAGATTGGCAAAGTCTCACATCACACGCGACAACCAACCAACCAACCAACCAACTATTAGATACAAATCGGTTCACTCTACATGTAAGTATACGAGTAAAGACGCGATAGCATTTGTTGTTGCTGCTACTGGAGCTGCTATTCTTGTTATGTATAGAGTTTTCTGTAGTTATAGTTTGATGAGGTTTCGCTTACGATGCACATTGTAACTGTTGCCGCTTCCATTGGTATGCGCCTCTATGGAGTACGAGGAATGTGGCAGTGTTACAAGTTGTTTCCACGTTTAATTTTCGTCCTTTTTTCGTTTCTCATGCATTTTTGATGCATGCAACAACAGAAGTTGCACTTTCGCCTAATGTTGCATTTCGTAGCAACAACGCCACATGCTGCCACATACCAAGTTAATAACATCAGTTCATTCTTTTGTGCAACATTTCAACATTTACCTTGCAACAAAAGTAAATCATACAAACAGGACTCATATCAGGTCGCTTCATATATTTATAATGCTTTAATTTAAAGTGTTGCAAAAGCAAAATATAGAATACATACAACTTAGCTTCAATTTTACCAATTATTTCATTTATATAGTACATAGTACGAGTATATAAATTTCATAAATTTATATAAATAAATTTTGTATACTTAAACAAAAATTTAATTTAATTTAATTTATATTCAGTTGCCTTTGTTGTTGTTTGTTGCAAATCATATCAGGAGAAGCCTCAAGAGCGTTGCAACCATAT
Organism: Amiota mariae; assembly: GCA_035041805.1. Taxonomy (NCBI): domain Eukaryota; kingdom Metazoa; phylum Arthropoda; class Insecta; order Diptera; family Drosophilidae; genus Amiota; species Amiota mariae. The sequence goes on from JAWNKV010000667.1 coordinate 115,169, forward strand.
CTTGTTGGGCAAAACTAAAGGTGAAGTGGGTTTCTTGAAGCCCCTGAAAATGATTGACAATGGAACTCAAAAAAATTGCACCGTACAATAACCGTAACGTATCGAATAGTTGTTCTTTATAATTAATTAAGGTTTATTATATCTCTCTCTCTCTCTCTCTCTCTCTCTCTTTCTGCTCCTTACCACTTAGGATATTTTGTTCATATTCAATGCCACTCAAATTGCTTGTAGGCCAACTGTAATCACAGTGCTCTGACCATTGTGATATTGTCATTGGTGAATAGTTCCTTATACTCGTATTATTTTGTCCTTCATCCATCAACCTTCATTCCTTAATCGCGTGCGTGATTAATGAATGAATGAATTCAATTGTTTCAATAGCAAAAGTTCTTATTTTACCCGCTTTTCATTTCATTTCAGTTCCATATTATTTGGTTAAGTGAAGTGAAGTGAAGTGAAGTGATAGTGCAATGAAGAAGCACGAGCCTTGTCCTTGTGGATAGCCTTCTGTCATGTGTCATGTTCAATATTTTCAACTCAATAGTAAGTATTTTTTTTTTTTTTTTTTTCATAAGAACATTTCATAAATAACTGAAAAATTTAATTGCTATTTTCATACGATTGATTGATTATTTAATGATTTTTACTTTTAGTTTCTATCTACAATATACAGTAGTTCAAACTTAAATTTTGAATTGGATTTCAGAAATGAATGGCTTATTATTGAATATTTGAATGGATGACTTTGATACGAGTCATCATCGCATAGTATAGTAGATCTTGAAATTTACGGGTTATTAGACCCATTCAATTTTTGAATATGCAAATATTGTTTGTATTTTACTGAAAGTATTGATCTCATTTTTGATTTAATTGATGCAGAAATTTATTTATGGACTTAGTATTTGTAGAGTCAATTTGGTGTAGTGTGGTGTGCTGTGGTGTGGTGTGGTTGGTTTCTTTTCAAATATTTACAATATATTCGTACTACATGTTATTGATTTAATGAATTTATAAAATAATAATAAATTTCAAAATATAAATGTAAATATGTACATATGTATATTAAAAATCGATTGAATGCCAATTGAATTGAATTGCTAAGACAAAATAGATATTCTGTACATATTAAATACAATAAGTATTACATACTACGTACGTGTATCTGTATTTTCAATCTATTATAAATTGCTCAAGTATTCTGATTCTGATTAGATTTTGGGGAATGAGGCAAGAAAAACCGATTGTTCATTTTGAATTCTCATTTGATTTTATTCGTTTGCATTTCAAAGTTAAGTTTACTTTTAAATCAAATATTTACTTTTATTTTGTAGCCACAAAAGCAAAGGATGTTTATGTATAGTAATACATACATATATAGTATGTATATAATGGTGATGATGATGTTGATATATACTACATAGTAATGTTGTTAAAGAAGTCGGAAAAGAAAGACAAGAACATCTTGGGTATCATAGGATAAATATTTTGGATTAAAAGCAACCCTTAGTTGGATGACCACAATGGAGATGGATGGATGGATGGATGGCTGGATGGATGATACCCGATTGCAATAGACTGGAACTTAACCAAAAAGGAAACAAAAAAAAAAAAGAAGCCAACCTACCATTTACAAAATTTACCAATCTACTGACCAAATGACTAACAATAGCAAAGAAATTAAAATAACTAAAAACCAAAGATTTTATTGACATAAACTTTTTAATACCATTCACCATGCTCTAAGTACAAATGTATGTATTATCAAATTTGTCAGGATGTTTGTAACGTACGTACATATATACTAAGATAAGTATGATCGAGTATTGGATATCCCACAATACATAGAATAGTTTCTCCAAACAAACACAATTACCAATTAGTAAGTCTCGGGACTTAATGTTATAAGTATGAAAATTATAAAAGTAACAAATTAGGATGGGTAACCACGATTGGATTAATATTTTATTTCATACTAGTATGTTATAATTTCTATTGCTTCATTTGCCAATATAATGGAGGAGTTTACTTGTATAATAGTTAGTAGCACATACTCGTACTATGTTGTTGTAAGTATGTGAAGTGAGTGAAGTGAGTGAAGTGAGTGAAGTGAAGTCGGTGCAACTGAAATTATTGTAATATTCTATTTGAGTTTTCTTATTTTTGACTAGAATGGATATCAAGCTTAGTATTGTTGTCTATGGTTTAGTGTACATGTGTGTGTGTCTGTGTGTGTGTGTGTGTGTGTGTGTGTGTGTGTGTGTGTGTGTGTGTGTGTGTGTGTATCCATGTGTGCATGCATATATGTGTCTGTGTGTGTGAATTTGTGTTTGGTTTTCTTAACAAACTTCCTGATAGAATTTCTTGTATTTATGTAATTTACTTAACTTGGCAAAATATTGAAATGGTATTTTTGTTACATTTCATCATTATCATCATCATCATCATCATCATCATCATCATTATCATCATCATCATCATCATCATCATCATCATCATCATCATCATCATCATCACCATTACTCATCTCCTGCTACCTTGGTCAGTTTCCATTGCATTATCTTTGTTTTTTTGTTTTTGTTTTTCTTTTTTTTTTTCTTTTTTTTTTTTCTTGTTGTTTGCTTTACTTTTGCATAATATATGATGCATCAACAACTAACATACTACTATATTATATGTAACTATATATGTACATACATACATACATACATATATTGTATAATAGATAAGATAACGAAAATAATAAAGAATATTTTATTAGTTGTTGGTATTTTTCTTTCTTCAACTTTCTGCAACTTAATATAATTTGCCACTAGTTAACGTGGCAAAGTTGTAATCTTGTTCCTTCACTCATACTATACGTGTATGTGTAGACGTATACGTACGTATATTCAACTATCTGTCCATATTTTTTGTTATTTTATTTGAAATATAATATTTGTGAAAAGTGGTTTTCTAAATTTTTTTTTTTTTTTTTTTTGCTTGTTTCTTGTTAAAATTAAATGTGTTTCTGCTATTTTCTCATTTTGGGATGTTGAGCAACAGACTTATAGATGGTTGATATGTACTACTACTATGTCCTTCGGTCGGTTGGTCAATTGAGTACTCATAATATTGTAGAAGAATGGAGCGGGACTTGACGCCTTCGATGTTATTTACAATTGTACACAAATGTTCTTTTGTTTTGTTTTTTTTTTTTTTAGCTGTCAGTTGCTCTAATCCTGTTGACAGTTGCTTTACATTAAGTCCAACTTGCCTTGCCTTGACTTGCCTTGACTTGACTTGACTTGCTTAACTTCATTCCTTCATTTCGCTTTTTGCTTTATAATCTTATCTTTGTTTTGTCTTCTGTTTTAGACTGTTTCAATGCATTTGCAATAAAGTTTTTTTGTTGTCTGTTTGTTTCTCTATTTGCTAGTCCCTTTGTTTGTTTGTATGTTTGTCTGGTTGGCTGGATGGCTGGCTGACTATTTCCCTTGGCAATTCTATTTCTCTGGATATTTCTGTTGATTCTTAAATTTCCTCAAAAGAAATACAGTAATAAATACCTCCTACTTCTAAATCTCACAATGACAGTTTCTTCTTTCGTCCTTTATGCCTCTTTTTCATTTATTCGTTCATTCATTCGTTCGTTCGTTCGTTCATTCAATTCTTTGTTTATGTTGTTGTCTATTTCTGGTATTTCTGGTATTTTTTTTTTTCCTTGTCACTTTTCATCTTTTCATTTGTAATTTTAATTCAAATACCATGTTCCTACTACTATTTTTCAGCTTACTTAGTCACTAACTCACCATTTTCCAACCCACCCAACATTCTTTATTCATTTTGACATTTCTTTATTTAACATTTTCTTCTCTTCGATTATTTTTTTATTCCTGCTTGCTAACTTGGTTATTTGCTTTCTTCTCCATATTCTTTCTTCTGTCTTTATTATGTACAATACATACATTCGTATTTATGTACATTTTTAAGGGATTTCAGGTCTTCTTAAGCCGCTCAAATGTTGCTGTGGTCATTGGTAGCAGCAATAGCACAAACAGCAGTAGGAGGAAGCCTTAATTTAACAAACTCCAAAAACCGAAAAAATAAAATAGAAAAGAAAAGAAAAGAAAAGTATTAATTTCCATATTATGGCTGAGCCACACTCATTACACCCTGTGGTTGGGTCTTGCTTGCCTATCCAATCATTTTAAGCACTTTCAATGCATTGTCCTTAAATACACATAAGTAGTACAGTACTTGTACAGATATCAACCGAACCTTTTTAAGCTTCTTTACTTTAAATATACTTTAAATCAATTTTAAATATTTTTCTTTATGGTTTTTTCTTTTGCATGGTAACAAATACACCATTTATAAATTTGTATGTCCTTCCCGACATTATGCCCTTGTATCAATATCCTTCACTTAACATTTAACATAGAACATTTGTGTGCATGTATGTACATAGTTCATCCTGCCTATATCTCAGGAATTGCACTATTTAGAAAACTGATGATTGATCTTCATGCGATTGACAGGCATTTCTACATCTAAGTATTGTCTTAAAATCTTTTGTATGTACGAGTGCCTTCTTGTTTTGATCACAATTCATACCACATTTATTTTGAACAATAATTTTTGGATGTACAGGGTAGAGTATCTACGATTATCTGATAGAAGTAATTGAGTATATTTTATATTTTTAAACTTTTTTTTGTAGCTTTTAAGTTATAAAACTTTTATTTATGCCTTTTTATTCTGCTCCATTAAACAATTCACAGAGAGTGAATGATGAATGAACGAATGAATGAAGCAAAGAATGCAGGAAGGAAGAAAGAAATGAATGAGCGAACCAATGAACGAAAATGGGATGGAATGAAAAAAGAAACGAATAAAATAAAATAAATGTATTTTTAACACACGCATCTATCTAGTGTTGGATAAATGCGATATTTTGCGATGATAGTTGCACACTATGCTTTGTTATTGTATTTTTTAATACCCTAAATCCACTTAAAAAAATAAAGTATTTATTGTTTATAAAAACACACACATAGTGGTTATATGAATAGGTGGAACCTTCTAGGGAGTAGTACAATAGTATGTATCACTCAATAACATAATCTACTAATTATAATATATAGCGTAGTGTATATTTGGGTATCTAATAGTCGGACACCTATTTTTACCTCTTATTTTTAAACAACTAACGTAAACGAATAAACGCTTAAAGTATTCAGTATCTTCTTACATATTATGTCGTCCTTATTTTGTTTCAACGTTATACATCCGCCACCATTGAGTGGCAGAAACGAAACCTATTATTGTTCACGCGGACAAATTCACTCAAGTGGAATATGAAAAAGAATCGAAAAAAGAACAAAGTCTACATGAGTAAACTGACAAGAGAAGTCAGTTTCGATTTGCTGTGATTTTGAAAACTTTTCTCCTTATTCTCTCATTCATTTTAATACCATTCACACATACACAAACTTACACACATTTATATGTGTACGTATATGTAGTAGTAGTAGTAGTAGTAGTAGTAGTAGTAGTTCGAATAGTTATTTCTATGTTTCTAAAATGATATTTGTAAAGCATACAACTGTGTGTGCCGGATTAAATAATCATGATTTATTGGCAAAACCATAGTTATTCGATCACTAGAAGATTATTTGTCTCCGAAATAAAATGAATTTTTCATTTCTTTAAATGACATAACATACGTAAATGCATATTAAAAAATGTTTGCTAAAAATACTTATGTACTTATTAGACAGCTACGTGGCTTCATTCACAACTGAATTCCAATAAAATGAACTCGAATTGAATTGAATTGAATGAGAGCGAAACACGAAATGAATGAATGTGAATGCGACTGTGTTTTGAGTTCGAAAGCCGTCTGCATTCTGTGAAATGAGTTAGAATGAAATAGCGTGCAAAACGAAATAAATACATCAGCACAGCCGAGACATTCGAATTAATTCGAATCATTCATTCATCTTGTATGACAAACGGTACAAAATAATGAGCGCAGCAAAAGACGACGATGAGTCTGTAAGTTGTCTGTTCTAAACAAAATTTTCCATTGCTTTTTGTTGTTTTCTTTCTTCTTTTTTGTTACGCACAGCAAAACAAAAACAACCCTTATTCTTTTGCAAAAAAGTGATTGCATTCAAATTAATTCGAAACCAACCTCTCATTCGAACTCATTCAATTCGTTTCTCTTTGTTTCAATGTTATGCGACTGAATCTGACGTGAGCGCACAAATTCACTCGAATTCATTCGGCGTCGCATTCTATTTCACTCACAATGAATTATTTTGAACATTGTTAATTCGAACGTCGTTTTTTTGCCTTCATGCGGACCTCTAGTTCTTATGTATGAGGAGCTTCGCTTAATCAAAAGTTATTGTTCCGTCTTTATTACTTCAGATGCTAATGATGGATGTCAATATAAATTAATGTGTGTGTATAGTATTATGAAACTTTACTTTACTCATACCGTGACCACTTTCTTTGGCATATGATGCCATGCCAAGTTAAACCATGTGTAAAAGAAAATGAATTAGGTGCACAAGGTACAATAATTTTATAGCTAAGATTTTACACACGTGTAGTATAAAAGTAGATGATGTGAGGAAGTGATACTCGTACCAATTCTAAAAACAACAAGTAGAACACAATAAAAGAACATTTTTCATTCATTTTGGGAGTTTGTAGGTGCCCTCAATATGTTTTGGGCTTTGTCTCTGACACTAGCATTATCTCTAAATAAGGACCGACCTATCATATATCTATGTACCAAAGTGGATTAAAGTGGGAGTTAATGGGTATAAATTTTTGCTCTTTTACTACTTAACACTTTTTAGGGTGCACGTACATACGAAAACTTGGCTTACATATGCACGAACACATACCATTCCTTAGATTATCCAAACATCCACACATCCATTTGCTTTTTTGAAGTAGCTCTCAACTCAACCACCACTACTACCATCTTCATCATTATCTCAACTTTATCTCCATACTAATCATAAGATCATCATCATCATCATCATAATCATCATCATCATAATCATAATTATCATCATCACTGTCCCTAGAATTCTTCGTCTTCGTCTTCGTCGGGTGATTTGTTGTAATTGTTCTCTAGCATCAATCATATTTACAATATGTAATATTTGCAAAGAGATGTTTCTTGGGCTAAGTAGGAGAATCAGAATACGAGAGGCATCTATATATTATTTCTATTATATTTAGAATGCAATCCCTTTTGTGGCTTTCTCATTTACCATTTACCACTAAGTTAAGCACCAGTTCATCCTAACTTTTCTTCTTATACACAACTCAATTTATTATATTAACTGTTATCATGATCCAGAGTTGTCAGATTTTTACGACAAACACATACGTACAGAACTATTAGAACTATTGTTAAGGCATAAGACACACTTGGAAACCCCTCTCACTATTACTATCACTATCACTTTCACTCTCATTCAAATCTATTCTCTTCTCGTGTTCCAAATCCTTTTTAACGCACTCATAGTAACATAAAGTAATGTCAACGCTTTTGCTTTCGTCATATTCATCAGACACGCTCTCATCGACACGGAAACGGTCACAGGCACGTACATACTTCCGTATAGGAATAGTACTATATCGTATATCAACTTAAGTTGGTCTTGGTTAGTTGCTAATGCTCATTCTCATCCTCATCCTCACCATCATCATCATCATCATCATCAGTGTCACCGTCAACATCGTAAACATCGTCCAGAATATTACATAAATTTTTAATGTTACTTCGAGTCCCTGTGGTCTGTCTGTGACTTCATTGTTTCCCCTTGGGAGTAAGAATCTCGCATTCATTACTTTTACCTGTTTCGTGTCATACCACCGCATAAGATTTGATATTGTGGTTAAGTCAGATTACTCACTTTCTCTAAGACAAAAGTTTTTCCTTGGATTCGCTTTGATTTGCTTTGTTTTACTTTGCTTTGCTTTGCTTTGTTTTGGGTTTGGATTGAATAGCATTGAGTTGAGTTTGGTGGTGTGGGTTAAATTGAGTTGGTCAAGAGGATTTGATACAATTAGGTTTTATCATAAACTAAATGGTTTTTGTTTGTTGGTTTGCTGAATGAATTATTGTAGTTCATTCTGATATCGTCGGATTGATTCATATTCTTAACCTACAACTACATGTTACGCATAGGTGGTCAGGTACAAAGGTATAATAAGTATAATTGTTTTATTTAATAATAATACTCTATGTAAAGTTTTCTGCCAATAATTACAATCAGTCGATTATTTAGATAAACGTTGAATTTCGATTGAGGTTTGTCAATTAAATATTTTCTAAATAATTGTAAAAACATCTGCATATATTTGATGTCCCTGATCTGATAAGAAATTAATGAATATGAGGGTGAATTGCTGGCCAATCCCATATTCTATTGCTAAAGTTGGAATGGCGAATCTCTTTAGTTACTGTACGGGACCTCTTTTATTCAGGGTTCTGGGCTTTTGGCCACGTTGGCATTGATGTTAATGAGTGAGTCATTGTCACAGTTATCATAGTTTTGTATCCATATATTTGAATCAGCCAAGATCTGTTCCTTGTTCAAGTAATGAATTTGACAAAAGAGCATAGTACGTGTATCTACATAAGTAATCTATTTATTTAAACATTTATTTTGTTGTTTCATTCCATTCATTCTTCACTCTTTCCCTATCTCATCATGATGATGGAAAACTTCAACTTCAACTGGTTTCATTTTCTCAATTTTCACGTTACCAACCATTGCTATTTCTGTGGTTTTGGCAAAGTTTTGTTATTTTCTACTACATATTTTGTTTTTGGCTAAATTTTCTTTATGTTTGATTTGGAACTCTGCGTGTGTGCGTGTGTGTGAGTCTGTTGTCTGTGTGTGTTTTTGGCCATAAATCATTTATTTGAAAATTGCTATTATACTGCATTTTAATAGCATATGATCGACACACACACAAGTACGAGTGAGTACCAGTACAGAGACAAATGGACACACGTGTCTTTTATCCATTACCATTGTTGTTCCCAAATCGTCTGCCGCATTCCGCATGCCATGCCCAACATGCCCATTAATTATGCCATAGCATGGCATGTGGTCGACTGCCATGTCTTTATGAGAGTATGAGTATCTCCTACCTCATCCTACACATCCTACGTAGTCTACCTTTAGTTAGCTTCAATTTTATTCACATTCACGTTTCCACTCTCCAACGCTTTAGCTCATCACTCTACTCCTCCATCACAAGCTTTTTACTCGTATACCATTTCGCTGTGAATTTTTGGTATTAACTTTTTTCCATATTTACAGGCTTATGTGGCTGTGGTGGTGGGGCTATGTTGGGTCTGTGGTTATGGTGGCGACTCTGCGTTCCGTTGTTCTCTGTGCTGCGCCTTTCAATGTCTGCTTCCGGCTCGTAACGAGGTCATTTCGTTACAAGATGGAGAATTATGTTTTTGCTCTCTCCCTGGCAGAAAGAGAGTGACGGGGCTTATGGTGTATGGAAGATAATGGGGAAAAGGTTATTGGTGAGTAGCAGAGGAGTGTGAACATTACTTATAAATTTGGTTTGGTTTGGCTTGGTTTCGTTTGGTTTGGTTTTTTGGGGTCGCAAACGCGAGAAACACGAGAAAATTGCGACATAATTGCAAATTTATTGAAGTGAATATTCGTAAATGTGCGTGCGTGTCTACGTGTGTTTGTTTTTGTCAGTCTGTTTGTGTGTGTGTGTGTGTGTGTGTGTGTGTGTGTGTGTGTGTGTGTGTGTGAAAGAGAGAGCTAATAAGAGGGCAAGGGAGACAGGGATGTATGTCTTTATGTATCTGTGTGTATAATAAATGATGTTTGTACGAAAATTATGAATTGCTATAACAACTGGACTCTCTTTGTTCCTCGCTCTATCTCTCTCTTTCTCTCTTTAAGAAGAAATGTTCTGCATATAAAAGGAAAATCACATTTGTCATTGCTTGCTCTCATTAGATTATAATGTCGTTAGATGTTTTGAAAGTATTTTGTATGTTGGGTCACAAAAGTACATAGATTCTAAATACACACACACACACACACACACATATGCGCAGTTCTATTCTCAATTGATTGCATTTGTGTTTGTGTTACTAAAATGCACAGATTGTTTAATTATCTATTTATCTAAATATATGATATATGCCTTTTCCTAAATGATAAAAAACCAGTAAAAAGAAGTTTAACTTTGGCTTTGTCGAAGTTGTAATACTTTTCACGCACCTTTTATATCTCCCGATGATTTTTCTAAGATCAAGTTTTGTATTGGAGGTACTCCTCACTCCTCCTAATAGTCTGAGGGTCTTGAAATTTACATAGTTGGTGGTTATGTGTCAGATACTTATAGTGTTCAAATTGTACTGAAGAACCAGTTTGTATACAGATGGACATGGCTACATCAACTGATCTCACCATGCTGATCAAGAAGATATCGCTCATTTACACGATTTTTGAGTTAATGATGCAGAAATATCCGTTATACGTATGATGATTTATATTGTGTAAAAATTTCGTACAGAGCGTAAGAAGAGAATATACCATTTTTAGATTTTTTTTTTTTTAAGCCTACACTGTCCGTCCGTCCGTCCGTCACAGCACTCTATCTCATGAACCGTAATAGATAGATAGTTGATAGTTTTTATAGAGTGTGTAATTCAATAGCAGTTATACGAGTAGCTGCGACAAATAATGAAAATAAAATAAAGTTCAAGAAATAAAGGGGTCCCCATACAAAAAACTTGTAACATTTGTTGCGGTGGAGAGTCCATCCGTCACAGAACTCTATATCATGAACCGTAATAGGTAGACAGTTAAAATTATAACAGAGTGTGTATTTCTATTGCCGCCATAACGACAAATAATAAAAAAATTTTGCAAAATCCACCGGAAAAATCGGAAAATCTTAATAAAACACTAATTACAATTATAATAGCTTATGTTTCAAGCAATGCTTTGTAACTTAAAGCATTTGGTTATTATATTTTTTTTACTTATAAGAGCAATATATGTATGTATCTGAGTTGTGCTACATTCAATGCAGTTTGGAGATCGTATGTGTTTCCCAAACATAGGTATACGAGTATGTATTTTATTCTGTATGATTATTCGAGAAAAGGTAAACTTTAAACACGATTTTCTCCAAATGATGTTTTTTGAGTTATGACAGTCTTCAAGTAAATGAGCGATATGTACTACCTTACTTTATGGGTTCTTCGATGTCTCCTTTTGTGTGTTACAAACTTCATGACAAATTTATATGTGATACTACTATTTATTGCGTGAAGAGTATAAAACTTAAGAGAAAATAGAAAAACATTTTTTTGTTTTCTTTATTATTCCCTAATCTAGTAAAATTTACCATATTTTTAATGATTCAGTTTATTGACTAAAAGGCCCAACAATATTAAACAAAATATTCAAACATTCAAAGATTAACAGATAATTGAGAGCAGTTTTAATTATAGCTAAAAGTATGCAAAACAATATTGTTTTTCATTATAAACTCACAGAGTTCATTGCCACAAAAAAAAAAAAAAAAAAAAAAAAGTATACAACATAAAACTTACCTGAAAATGCGCAACATTCAATAAAATTGTATTGTATTGTGATATGAGAATAAAAAACCATATAATTTTTAAATAAAATTATTTTGTGCATCAAAAGAAAACTTACCTAAAAAAGAGAATTAAGAAGAGAAGAGAAGAGAATGAAAATGTTAATGAATATTTAATAGCATTTTAAGTAAGGTATTAATTTTCATTTAATTAAACATTGTACAAAAGAACTCTAAACACACAAACATGGACACAGAACTAATTACATACATACACATACACACACACATACACACACACACACACACACACACACACACACACACATACATACATACATAAACACATAATACAAAAAAGAAATAAGTATTAATAATATAATTTACTAATTGGGTAGTCCAATCAAATTTTATTAAAATAAAATGGATTTCATTTTTATGTGAGAATATATTTTCCACATTTACGACTATGTACGATTATACATACTTAGTAGTATCTGTGTTACAAATTCTCATTATACTTACTCCTACTAAATCAGCAATGTACACAATAAATGTATTTGTTAATGAACAAATAAAGGAGATATAAAAGTTTCTAATTTTATCATAAGTCGATTTATACAATAAGTGTATAAAATGAAAGTAGAAGAAGAGATGAGTAATTTAACAATATAAAATATGCAAACATATTTCGATTTATGTTCATATGTTTTATGTGGTGTTTGTCTATAAAATAATGAGACTATGGCACTTTTACATATACAGTTTCAACTATCTAATTGATATGTTACTTCTTTTAAAATAGATTTGATCTTAGGAAACACATAGTATAAAAGTCACATGATGCCACCCAGATCAGATGAATATGTGTATGTATGAGTTATGACAATAAACTGACAGTTACATCAGATCAAATCAAATCAAATCAGATAATATCAGTTTCGGTCAGTGTCTCACCTCATTTCATATGAAATTTATGTACTCGTATTTATCATATACTTACTAAGTGTATGATAAGGAGGTTAGGAGACAGGTGGCAACCCCATTGTATAATATAAGATTAGATGGCAAGGTTAAAAGAGAATAAAAAGAAAAGATGAGATCAGTAGTTGAGTGAGTGAGTTGCAGTCGAACAATAGTACAGAGCAGTCGCGTGTTAGTGAGTGAAGTGAGTGAGCAGAGTAGTAGTGTTTCCAAACGGTTGACTAAAACTTTAAAATAAGCTTAATAACTCATACATATTCTTCATATTTTTAAAATAAATAATTAATTTATAAACCTTCTTACTTATGTAAGTATGTACCAAATGTGTACTATGTATCATTAAAAAGATTCTTAAAATTCTGTATTTATACAATCGAACTGCTCTATAACGAACTCCCCTAAAGCGAAGATTTCTCTTTAACAAAGTCATTTTGAAGACAGACCTTTCTTTTTTATTATTTTTCATTAACCAGCAGTAAGTGGCCGACATCCTTGCGTTCCATTTGCCCTTATAGCGCTTTTTCATTTGTGAAATGTCTCAAATTCTCAAGAAAAAAAAACCTGGTGTGAGTCTAAAAAATGAATATTCAGTGGCATACTTGATAAGCCAATAACAGCTCGCTAACAAAAAACAAAAAATATCTTAAGAGTTCTGATTACTTTTTTGACAAATTCAAGTCGCGAACCAAGTCGTTTAGGTCTCCTTAAGTTATCAAACTCAGAGTCAACGTAGTCATTAATGTGACCATTTGCTTGCTTTTCATCGTCATCATCGTAATGGTTACATTTATCAATATATCAGAAGAAATCTGAGGCCAACCGAAACAAAACTACTGCAGTTTACTAATGAGGATAAGTGGTGAAAATATTAAGTATTCAGCTATCAGAGTTCATGTGGCATGATTAGTGTTGACCAGTGTTCTCAAGCACGCAAACTGTGTTTTTCTTATAAAATAATCTCTCTGTAATGAATTTATTCAAACGCAAAGAATAAATGTATCATATTAGAATAGCTGTAATGGTTAGAAGCGATTTCATTGGAACAGATAAATTACAAAATTGCTTGTTATTAACAAAGCTAAGTATGTAAAAATCCGAGTTGCATCAACTGACTAGAATCCTTGAAAATGCCTTATGAAAATAATACAAAAGCATGGATGAATTAATACAACAGAAATACAATATTAAAGAAATTAAGAATCAGAAGAAAATATTCGATTTCATTCGCTTTCATTACTTGATGCCATAAGAGATTCAAATAAAGCTTGGGAAACTGAAATTCTTTTATACGTTAAAATGTAGTGGAATGGAAAAATATACTTCTGATTGATTATTAGAGAAATATGCCTCTAACAGAATAGTTTAACTTTTAAAATGATGATAATTTGATTGAAGGTTATCTAGGAGAATTATAGTTGACCAATTTCATTATAGAGGAGTTCGACTGTACATTAAATATGTATATATCTTATATAGGTGATTTAACAAAACGACACCTTGTACTATATTTGCCCATGTCTTTATATGTGTGTTTCTATTTATTTTTTTTGTTTTTATTTATTTTTTTTTTTTTTTATTTATGTTTGCTTTTGCCTACTATGAGTATGGACTACTATGATTACATCTTAATGAATGTTATAAAATTCATTAAGCAAATTGCAAACCAAAAATATGTCACGAACGATTCAAAATGTCAATGCAAGGTATAATGAATGACATAAGTGAGCCACCCAGCCACCCAGCCACCCAACCTGCCATCCATCCAATGCCATAAGTTTCTTTAGAGGAGAACAATTTCGAGGTAAGTCATGACACGCAAAATGGCGTCATATAGTCAAAAATAAAAAAAAAAATTAAATAGTTTGAGATAGAGAGATGAACGGAATGGAAACTATGACATATAATTATAATTATTTTTGTTTTCATTTCACAATTTTTCTTCCAGGAAATTTAAAAATTTTTGCAATGCATGAGTATATCATATTTCGTATGGTTGTCATATCTTTCAATGAGTGGATGGTGATGCATAGACTTTACGCATAATATAGCGGCAATTCCTTGTATTAATTGTGCAATGTGTATAGAAATGAAAATAATATCAAAATTATTACTTATACGCAACGTTGCACCTACAGAGAAAACAAGAACGATTTTTCTATTGAAGTCAACAAAGTTTTAACATAAAGGAAAAATAGAGAAAAAGTTAGATGAAGAAATTCAAAGTTCGCCGATGAATGAAAGAAAATCTAAAGAAAAAAGAAATTATTTATAAAATATAATAAAATGTAAAAGCGAATGAACAAAAAGTGAGAAAATGTAGAAAATTGAGAAGAAAATGAATGAAAAAATTATATACAAATGCGTTCAAAGAAAGCAAAATGGAAGCAAAAACAAAACAACAACAACAACAACAAAAAAACAAAAACGCGGAAAAAAGAAAAAAGAAAAAAATAAGACTTTCAAAACTCATTAAAATTAATGAAAGCCACGCACTTCAGCGCACTCAGCATATGGAGGAAGAGATTGTATTGGGCACCACCAACAAAATAAGACATAGGAAGCGGAGCAAGGCGACGCGAAGCTACGCTGATAAATGTTAGTTTAAAAAAAAAAAAAAAAAAAAAGGAAGAGGAAGAGGAAGGGGAAAAAATCCTTGCGAATGAGACTCTTAGAGTCCCATGGATGCTGACACTAAAATACTTACACATTCACTCACTCTCTTGTCTTTTGTCGGTTGGTTGGTCTGTCGGTCTGTCGGTCTGTCGGTCGGTCGAGGAATACGAAAGAAGTGAATGAATACTGAATGCTAAAAAATTATACAAGTGAACAAACATATTGCATACTTTCTGAAGGAGGAGGAGGAGGCGGCGGCGGCAGCAACGGTAGCGGTGCTTCGTAGGTGATGAGAAACAGTTGCAAGAAAGGATATGTTTCATGAAGCGACGACAAAAACCCAAATAGAAATACGGTAAGAGAAAATGGAAAGGAGTGTGAATGAAATTAAGAAAAGAGGAACGTAAAGTAATACGCTAAAGTTCATTAAAACAAATTAAAACAGAATGTAGCAAATTCCATCAAAGTGAACGACGAGACACAAGCATCGAATGAGCAACACACAGAGGACCAATTCTGTCAATGGGCCAACAGCACAAATAGAATAGCATAAGAAGTAATTCTAAGATGAGTGAGAAGGTTTTGAATAGTAGGTACTATACTATATATAGTATATTTATATCACACAAATAATGTACAATAAATACTATGTATGTCTGTGTACTTAGTAACTAAGCCAACTAATGAGCTAACTAACTAACTAGCTAACTAACGAACTAACGAACAAATTAACTAACTAACCAAGTTATGGAATTGTTGAAGTATTCAAAGTAAATGGCAAATGAATCAATCATAGAGAAAATGCACACCAACTTTAGTTGGACTACAAAATCATCCTATTTAGTAATACGAGGAGTACTCATACTGCTGATTAACCAAAGAATATGAAAGGAGAAATGATAATTAAGCGACAGTGAAATAAAGAATTTAAATCATTTTGTCACAAGAATAGTGTGTGTGTGTGTGTGTGTGTGTGTGTGTGCTGTGTGTGTGTGTGTGTGTGTGTGTGTGTGTGTGTGTGTGTGTGTGTGTGTGTGTGTGTGCGAAAGTGTGAGACAACATAAGAAATATAAACAGTTTCTTGTCTAAAAACATTATTTTTTGCTTCATTCTTTTCCTTTCCCTTCATTATATTTTATTTAATTTTTATACTTATAACACTTCATTAAATGTGGAAGAAAAAATAACGAAAAGAAGAGAAAAAAATGATAAAATGATAAAATGAAAATGAAAATGGAAAGAAAAAGAAAAAGAAAAACCACGTAGCAACATTAATTAATGCAATCTTAAGGTCAAAGGTTGCAAAGTGCAATACCAGCACTAGCACAGCACTAGCACACCCAACAGTCACATCAATTGAAAACAAGAAAATTAAAACTGAAACTGAAAAAAAGTGTCAAGTCGAGTCGAGTGCGGTGAAGAAGGCCAACTTTATGCCAAATAAATTACGACAAATTGGTACAAAAAGCAGTGCAATGGAATGGAAATGCAGCATGAAGAAGATGCAATAAAAGAAAGTCTCTTAGAAGGGATCACGGGTCATGGGTCACACAAGACACACAGGGGCAAATGATGACCCGCATGGAGAGGAAAATGATGATGTTCAATGTACACATAGAAATGCGTAGGTGAAAATATTGTACAAGTATAGTAAATGAGGGCAGCTGCAGATACAAGTGATGCTACATGACATACAATCTCTCTCTCTCTCTCTCTTCTCTCTCTCTCTCTCTCTCTCTCTCTCTCTCTCTCTCTCTCTCTCTCTCTCTCTCTCTCTCTCTCTCTCTCTCTCTCTCTCTCTCTATTATTCATCGTTTAAATTTTAATTAAGAAAAGTCACCTTTCATCTCATTCCTCATTTTCTCATTTTAAATAATCAACTCTTCTTAACACCTTACACTTTTTCCATTCTCATTCACTTAATTGTGAATTGAATTTAATTATTTACAGATTTCTTTCTCATCATACATCATCATACATCATCATACATCAATATATCAAGATGGATGAATGCAAAACCTAATAACCAATGAGTAACTAAAATACACAATAATATAGGATTAGAATTCTATAGTAAGTATTTCAACTATCATCGTATTCAAAATAAAGTCATAATATCCTTATTTGAAGAGAGTATAAACAAAATTGAAATAATATCGAATCTTCTGAAATATACTTGAAATTAAATTCGTATTTGAGTCCAATAGAAGATTGGAGGACAGAGTGACAGTGTGAATTATACATGTACATAGTATAAAAAACTAGTGGTAATTGACATTACATATTTTGTTTTATGAATGTCCGTCCCATTGTATTGAAGATTGTACACTTATGTATGTGTTGTACAGATATCTAAATACATAATTGCATTGTATATGTATGTACGAGTATGTATAATGATAATGAGTAGATGATAATTACTTAGTACATAATAATAAGAAGAATAAGAAATTAATTGAAATACTTTTTCTTGTTTACAATGGAAAAAACATCTCATTAAAAATAAAAACTTATTTAAAAGTAAAAGAAGCAATCATAAGTTGATGGTAATAATGATGATGATGATGATTATGATTATGATTATGATTATGGCATAGAAAACAACTAGAAATGGAATAATGATGATGGAAATGAAAATGAAAATGAACACATAATAAACTAACAGTAATAAGCCTCAGAATCAACTAATAGTAGTAGTAGTAATGACAAAAAGACAGATTCTATAGTAAGACAAACAGATGGCAGATCATACAATAATTTGTAGTTGGCCTCAAATCCACATCAAGAAGACATATTGGAAAGGCTGTCAGGAAGGAAGATGGAGAGGAGCGAACGCAGGATACATAAAGGATGTGACTGCTTACTTTTGTAGTCATTACAATATTATTGCAAAGTTGTTCACTATTAGCCCACCTCCTACTTAGTACTTGTAACTGCTTAGTACTCTACTTCTCTGTTTGTACCCATTCATTCTACACGTTTTGTAAGTAGTTTTCTTGTCATTATTATTATTACTCGGTTTTTTGTTTTTTGTATTCTCTTTTTTCATATTTCTATGCCTTTTTGATTATGAACGTTTTTCTTTTCCCTTTTTTTTTTTTTTTCATTATTCGAATTTGTAATTCACCACTCCTTCCCATCCCATCCCTTCTCTTCTCTTCTCTTCTCTTCCCTTCTCTTTTCTTGTTATTTAAGTTGAAGTTGAAAAATTCTCTCTTCCCCGACATCTATAATTTTGTCATCACCGTTACCATCATCATCATCATCACAATCTTTGCCTTTTAGCGTAGTCTTACTTGATTATCATAATTAAACAATTTACTTTCAAGTGTTGCCGTTGTTTCTTTTTCCTATTGTATCTAGAATTATACTTATTGTTGTTATTGTTGTTGTTATTGTTGTTGTTGTTGTTGTGTTGCACTCAGGTTTCCGTTGTTGCTTTTCAGGCCTTAAATGCAAATTAAATAGTATGCGCGCACTAAGCTGCCTTAATTTTGAAAGTAACAGGGAACAGTTAGGGGAACTTAACGAAGAAAAACGGGGACTACTTACATATAAAGTTCGTACGAGTAGAAGAAAAAATGCTTAACTTAAAAGTAAGCACAAATTTCTGACTCACTCACTCACTCACTCACTCCCTCCCTGATTCTTCCAACAAAACTCTTTTGCTTTTTTATGGTATTATTTTGGGGGAGCTCTTTACTTACTAACGTACACGTACTGTCAGTGGTGGATGGATGACGTCAGTCTGATACGCTCACCCACTTACTTTCACGCTCGGAAACAATATATTGTAAGTGCATTATGCAGACTACACCAGAGTTTCTGAAACAAATAACGGTAGCGGAACACTGCTAAAAATGTCCAGAAAAACTAAGAATTGTTCGACAGAGCACAGTTTAAGAAACTCTGGAATTACTCAGTCTCTCTCTCTCTCTCTCTCTCTCTCTCTCTCTTGGGTGGGAGGATTACTTTCATGTTATCTTTTTTTGTTGCCTTAACTATTTGTAAGTTAGTGTGTTGAGAAATTTTTGAAAAACCAAAACAAAACCAAAAAAAAAATGTACCAGATGGCAAGCGGGAGAAATGCTTGGAGAGTGGAGGATGATATTCTCTTTTCGTTGCTATTGCTATTTCTATTACTTTCTTTCCTCTAGTAGAGATTTGTACTATAGGGGAAACTACATACTTACATTCATATTTCTATTTTGTGCTGTTTTTTTATTTTTTTTTTTTTTTATTTTGTAAATACAATATTTAAATGTGCGCTTTTAGGCTGAGTCAGTGAGTCAGTGTGTGCTGGCATAGAAAGCATAGAACGAATGGGTTACTAGTGACACTTGAGGAAAAACAGACCCAAACAGACAGTCATCTATGTACTCGTATTATGTTGCAGTAATTAATGCGTAACAGTTTCACTATAAATGAATGAATGAATGAATGAATGTCGTCTTAGTGAATGACTGAATGACACTGTCATCCTCTCTACATTCATATAAGTAGAGGTCGGTTGAGGTTTATTACTTTTTGGGCATTCATGTATGTTTGTATGTACGAGTATGTGTGATGGCATCGCTTCGCTTGTATTTAATTAATGTCAATGCATGTTAACATCACTAAGCAACAACGAACAAACAACATCATGATGAACACCAGCAAAAACATTAATGAAACCGACGACAGCAACAACAAACAAAATGTTAAAGTTAACTAGAACCAAACCCATCAATCCATCGACCAACCTTCCCTTCAAAAAAACTACTACTACTACTACTACTACTACATACAATATAATAAAAAAAAAAGTAACTACATCATCTATTGAGTATAGTGGCTTTTGTGAATCTTTGAACACAAATGACTTATGCCATCATCTAGAAAAAAAAAAAATGAAAATGAAAATGAAGCTGAATTGAAATTCCTGGAAAAATTAATTGGAATTTTTCTCTTTTAAAAATACAAATCTACTAGTGTATTCCCACTCAGGAGTAGTGAGTATAAAGGAATGATCAACAACATTACAAACAGGAACATGGTGAATCTATGTATGTCCAAAAATACATATAATAATAACATAGATTCCGAGATTTTATGATGAACATGGTCGGTCGGTCAGTCTTTTTTATTCCAAATAAAATTTTGTACTGCATATAATCAACTTGAAAGTGGAGTTCAAAATGTATTAGTGAGTGTGTTGCAGAGTAGTAGTGAGAAATGAAGAAATGGAATTTGTGGTAAGTGTTGCATTTATGATTCTGGAAAACTCTATAATAAAATACAATTTAGCGGCTGCTTTTGTTAAAGTTTTTCTTTTTTTCTCTTAGATAACAAAGATACTATGAATAAATCAATGAATGAATGAATGAATAAATGAAATGAAATGAAATGAAATAATATGAATGAATGATTAAGTAAGGGAGTTGGTGAGTGGATGAATGGATGAATGGGTGAGGAGATAGAACCAATGATGGATACAAGACACTTTGGAAGTGATGAGAGTGAACAACGACAGCTTGTACAAGTACTAAGTATAATGCTGTGGTAAACTTTTTATTACATACTTTTGGGCGTCCGCAAACGTATCAACTTTGGTGCTTTGGCTTCTAGCAATAATTTTGCATAAGTTGAAAGAAGTTTTATTGGTCCTCTAACACTTAAACACACACACACACACACACACACACACATACACACAGACAGACAGAGAGGCACAAATACATTTAAATGACAAATGCAAACCGCAGTTTTTCCCCTCTTTACTGCCAGTCAGCCTTCTTTTCTTGCTTCATACGCTTCGTTTGGTTCGCTTATTGCTGCTTTCTTTCATTTTTTGTGGCATACTTTTGTGCGCGTAATTGAAATTCATTTTTGTTCGCTTCACTCAGTTACACTTTCTCCCGGGTCTCGTTCACCCGTTCGCTCCCTTGATCTTTAAACAGTCCCCCTTCCATCATCTTCATCATCATTTGCTTCCTTCTTTCTTTCTGCTATGTTTGTTGATGAATGAACGCAAAAATATGCAAATTAGCACGCCACACCGCACATCGCGCACTACTCATGACACTAGCCTGCCTGCATGGCTGCCTGCCTGCATGGCTGCCTTCCTGGCTGCCTGCCTGGCTGCCTGCCTGCCTGCGTTCTCGTGTCCTTTCTCGTCCATTGCCTAAGCAGCTGCTAAAGTCATCGCTTCACTGGCTTTTTGAAGACAAACGTTGCTAATTAGCAAAGCAAAGCGTAGTCGCTTTTCTAGTTTTTACTGTTTGATTTCATTTTACTTACAAGTTTTTTTTTTTACTTGTAGTGCTTGCTGGTTCCATCAACTAGCAACTATAGCACCACTTCTTCATATCCTTATTGGCCTTGTTTAGAGTGTATAATGGGTTCATTAATGTATGTCTTTACAGCTTTTTCTGTGCCTTACGTTCTCTTCTTCGCTCGTCGTTCATTTAACAGTACAATGTATTCGAGTTCAGTATTCTCGTCAACATCATTCATTCATTGTCCATTCATTGTCCTTTTTATTCGTTTTGCTTTTTGTTTTCTTTCATTTCATTTCGACTCGACTCGACTCGACTAAGGACTTTATGGTACTGACCTATTTCCTGTTCATTTTGATGTTGATATTAATGTTGATGTTGTTCTTGTTCTTGTTCTTGTTATTTTCTTGTTATTTTCCTTGTTCCCACTGAGCTGACGTTGTTAGCTCATTAATGAATTTCTTTTTTGTCGTCATCGTTGCGTTTTTAGTTATTGTATGCAGTACATTCTTCATTCATTGTCTTCTTCATTCATTGTGTTTATTATCATCATTTCTTCATCACTTTTTTCTTCCATTTCAGCTCAACTATATAGTCCATATAAGATTCTAGAATCAATCCAAATACTTAACAATCCAGCATCAAATTTTCTATTTATCTATTCAACCAACAACCGGGGAGGTTGATTGCCTTTGCTCGCCATAATTAATCCTTATCTCTTTCACTCTACAATGTTTCATTATTTAAGGATCCAAGATAGTATGTTTCAAATGTCATAACCCCCTAACCCCCCTTTGAAGACAATGAGAGGACAATATTGTGAATTTGAAAAAAAAAAATATTTAAAATTAATTTAAGGTTGGCAACCCTCAGATCAATTAAACTGTATGCGCAAGTCACACCTTCTCTATCAGATAAATAGTCTGTCAACGATTTCTTTAGTATTTTATATTTAATAATTTTTTCTAAGCACATTAGAATTCTCAAACGATTAGGGATATTGGTCGGGATATAGGGGTAGGGGTACACAGTAGGGGTAGGACACATTATGATATTGAGGCCAAAGATATTTATCTTTCTTCAAGAAAGGTCTCGATATATTAGAAAAGTACTGGAATGATTAATTGTATTGCTCTTGAATAACATTTAATTTATACTACTCTAGGCTACTTTTTTTTTTTAAATGTCCAACAAGATTATTAAATGCAACCTCATCGATAGCCATTATTCTGTTTAATAGTCGGGCGAAAACTGAAAACTGTATGCAATTAATGCTAGAATATCTCAAGGAAGTGTACTTGGCCTCATCCTATACACATTACTTATACGATATACTGCTGATATGCCAGTAGAAAATAATGTTGACGTTGCAACATATGCAGATGACACAGCGATAATTGCATTAAATGAAGACAGTGTGATTGAATGAAGTTATGAATAAATCAGTGGATCAATGAGTGAACCAATGAGTGATTATGATTACACAGTACATGAATAATGAAACGAATAAATGAATAGTTGGATGAATTGATTGATTCTTCATTTATAGATAGATATTTTGATTGATTTATTGATTGGCTGAATTGATGAATGCATGATTAAATAATACATAAATCATCAGGTGTGTGTGTGTTCTTTTTTAAATTGATACATACAATATATTACAATTAAATTTATTTTTATTTATGTTTAACATGACAATTTTACATCAAACATTCAACATCAAACTGTTGTACACACGTAAGTATATAGTAAACTGTTGTATGTTATTGTATTGTATTGTATTGTATTGTATTGTATTGTATTGTATTGTATTGTATTGTATTGTATTGTATTGTATGTATTGTGTATGTTGCACATTCAAATTGGAAAATCAGTGCTCCCCGGACTAGGCCAACAAACTCTGTCACACATGTATTGTATGTATGTATGTACACCCATATGTATATGTAAATATGTATGTGTTCCCTATTGATGTAGTACATACATACTATACATATGTTGACAAAGTCATTTTAGTGATTTATAAATGTGCAATTAACATTTTTTTAAACATTTCTGTTGTCCTTCATTTCATTTCATTTCACTTCACTTCATTTCCTTTCTTTTCCTTTTTATTCCATTCCATTCCATTCCTTTCCTTTCCATTAGGTAAATTATGCGTTTTTTGTCAAATCCATTGATAGGCAAGGAGATAGAGGAGATGAGGGAGTGGAAATAGTCGGCAAAAGATTTGTGGTAAAAAAATAAATTTATGTATTTCATATATTGTACACTTTTTTGTTTTTTTTTTAGATTCAATTCAATTGTGTTGTGTCATGAAAGCAATTAAATGCACGCACCCAGATACATTTAACTGCAATGAAAATTCATTTCGTTTCAATTCAATTAGAATATGGAAATAAGTATTGTACAATTTTATAGTAGAGTCAAAAGGAGGAGGAAATGCTTTATAATTTTTACTCAATTTTATTTTTTATTCCATTGACTGTTGTTTATGGCATCTGAATTTATCATCATATAAATATTGTCAGAATGACATTTCCACCTGAAGAGATCTGTTAGGCAATCTATTCAGCTCTACATCCATTTCCCATTTGAGATCTTCAGAAATCAATCACCTATTTTTGATCCAAATCCTTTAAATCTCAATCTAAACTTATTTTTAAATCAGATTATTCAAATTTAAATGTGGTCTCCTTCTATCAAATGGAGATACAATATTATTGTAACTCTCTCTCTTTCTCTCTCTCTCTGTCTGTCTCTCTTTCTTTCTATTTTAAGAGGAGGTCACATACACATATTGTATATTCATTCAACACGAATAAGGTCAATATTTGTAAGTGAATAGTTAGTAAGTTAGTCCAAGGTCTTTGATGTGATGATGAGTATGTGTTTTATTTGTTTTTTCATTTGATTGTTTGACCTTAGTTTATGGTAAATTAGAAAAAGGTGAAATGTCAACATGTGTGAATGTGACTTGTAGCGAAAAATAAAGAAACCATTGACGTAAAAAGTTCTTTCAGCCGGGAAATTCCCGTTTGACTATTAAATATTGTCGAATTCGATACTGCAAGGAACTAAGAAATCTATCTAATAATAATAATAATATTTTCTGCAGGATAAACATAAAAATATTATTATTGTTGTTGCTGCTGAGTCATTTTTTAAGTTTCACAATTTTTTATGAAAGTAGATTTGGTTCAATTTGTTATTTAAAGAAAATATTTCAAATTTTTTCGCTGAATTTGTTTTGCAACTCAAACACAAAAATACTTAAATACACACACATGCCTATATACATATATATATATATATATATATATATACTTATATATATAATATAATATGTATAAAAGTAAACACACAAGTTACAAAATCTAATCAGAAATTCAACCGAAAATCCCCCTTTAAATGGTTATAAACTTTACTTAAAGTTCAAGTTGAGCCACTCGACGCCATCAAATACAAAAAGAAGAAAACGCCGAGTATGAAGACAAAGGTAGAGGAACAACGACAAAGAAAAGTAGTAAAGAAAAAGTAAACGCAAAGTCAAAGGATGTTACGAAGGAACAGAACAGAACAGAACAGAACAGAATATTTCAATAAAACTGCTTGAGAAAGCCATTCAAAGGAGAGCGGTACAAAGCAAGCTACATAAGACAATAGGTGCAAAGGGGACGCAGGGGACGCGCATGTTGTGGTGTTACGGCTCAGCTCAGCTCGACTTGAATCGACTCGACTCGATTCGACTGTTAAACAAAAGGTAAGGTGAGGGTGCAAATAAGACCACAGGAATAGAAGGCCTCAATATGAGCATGAGCCATGAGCCAAGAGCCTCTTTTAGCCATAAGGAACCAAGTCTGTTTGCTGATAATAAACATGTCGCCGAATAAGCGCTTCAAAATACAATACAATAAAATGGCAAAGGGAACAGAAAAGGAAAATAAAAATAAGAATATTAAACTTTCGTCAAGAAGATACTACAATACTCGTACTTATATTAAGAAATGGCTTCCCACAAGCAACAATACACACGCGCGCTCAGATACACACACACATACATCACTTATAGATTGTATTGCAGTATGGTAGAAGAAAACCAAAAGAGAATCCGTAAAAGAAGTTAAAGAAGTTTAGAGAAGAAGTTACAAAATGTGGCCTCACTCAAGTAGCAACGGCAGCATCAGCATCAGCAGCAATAGCAACAGCAATTGAAGAAATCAACATGAAAACAGAAAAGAAAATGATGAAAGTAACAAAAATAACTCACACACACAAAAAAAAAAAAAAAAAAAATACGTATTATCGTTTATACTAATATGTACTATGTACATATATATGTATGTAGAATATAAAGTTTTTAACCTCGAAAGTATAATTAAGACGCGTAGTTGATGGTGTTACTTGATCTTATGTTATACTCAAACTTATTGTAGATACAAATCAGTTGTTGTGGACTGATTGGAAAGGAAAGGAAAGTAAAGTGAAGTAAAGGAAAGTATAGAAAGCAAATACAACAAAAGAAAGAAAGAAAGAAAGAAATAATATTGTAAGATGATCCGAATTCTAAAATCCAAAATGAGGAAAGGAAGGTTATCACGAATTTATTATTTGTTTTTAATTAACAACAAACTGTCCTGAAGGACAACAAGTAAGTACATACAAGTACGAGTATACTGTGTTTGTTTGCAAGCTTTCAATTGCTGACACTGGCATTTAAGCAAAGGGAACCGGAAAAACTTAAAAAAGGTCCATCCGAAGGGTAACTTCTCTTGAGTACACGAGTATATTCACTAAAATCAAGTAGGCCGATGATTTAATGATCTTATTCTAAGATGAACATCAAGTCACCCTCTGCTTGCTGTATGCTTTCGTTATAAGGATCTGAGTGAATGGTAGTAGAAGCATCTAACTATGCTGAAATCTTTGTAATAATCTTATTGTTATTATTATTATATATTCATACAAATGATGACACTCTACTCATGACCATCACCATCATAATCCATCATCATCATTGCTGTTATTTGAGCACTGAGCACTATGATGGTACATGGTATATTGGAGGAAGTTGGAAGTTTGTTAGTAAAACGTGCTTAGAAGGAATAACTTCAATTTTTATCTTAGATTTTACGATTTTTTCAATTGTGTTTGTGTGGTTAAAAATTCAAAAATTACAAAGTACTTTTCTATTGATAAAGAACTACATATAATAGAAACGTACATTTCCAATTAATTAAAATCGTCACTCAAGTGACTTTATATGTATAAAAATCAATACAAAGACAAAGATAAAGAACTCTTTCATATTGAACAACTTAACTTTAAAACAAACATTTTTTAAACCCTTTCAAATTTGAATAACTTTTTCAAACTTTTTTTCTTATACACGTATGAATGTTACATATCAATGATTACCATAAATATAGTTTTAACACATACTACATACATGGTGTGGTTATAAAATAATGAAACAAAACGAGTTGAGAGTAATGACCAATCATTTTGTGAACTAAGAGTTCCTGCAAATTCAGTTAGGTGATTTTTTTTTTATTCATTTTTGATGTAGATGGATCAACTGAGAAATTGTACTTTATCTATCCTTTATATCTTCTTGGTCATCTTGGAAATACATAAAACACTTAGACATTGATTACCATATATGTATTATTGATATTTATTTATCTACTGATAGGATAGTTTTGGTCCCGCTCCTGAGATTTGGCATATTCAAACAACTCCGAACCCATAAAAGTATACTACGAAAAAGTAACTAAAATAGCAATTTAATTTTCTAAAACTCAAACTGGGTTCTTTTTCTTTGTTGATACTCAAAGTGTAACAAGGAGGAAAGGAAACCAAATCAAAAAATCAAAAAAAAAAAAAAAAAAAATTTGATAAATTTAATTTGATATTTTCGGAATAGGATCGGGAAGGGCGGCAATCAAAAGAGAGAAGGTTTCAGTTGTCAGACTGTCGGTCGGTAGGTGTAGTTCTTTGTCTGACCTTGCTACATACTTAATTATTCTTCTAGAAGCATAAATTCTCATTATTTTACAGTCATACCTCGTATTCCTATTTCATTACATTTGGTTTTTCTTTTTTTCCTTTACCCTTTTTCTTCAAATATTTCCCTTTTTTTTGTTTTTCTTTTTTTTTTTTTTGTTTTGTTGTTTTGTTTGTTTATGTTTAGTTCACACTTTTCCATTATGCTTTCCTCATCAAATCGGAAAATTATATAAAACAAAAGAAAGAAAATTTCAAAAAACAAACATGAAACATGGCTGAAAAACACAAAAACCAACAACAACAATAACAACAACAACAACAAAATTAAACCTTTTTTTCTCTAAATTTTATTTGTGTGTGTGTGTGTGTGTGTGTGTGTGTGTGTGTGTGTGTGTGTGTGTGTGTGTGTGTGTGTGTGTGTGTGTGTGTGAGTGTTTAGAAACAAAAACAGACCCACAAATTCCACAAAAAAAAAAAAAAAAAAATACTGTTAAATACTTTTTCTGTTTCAGTTTAATTTTGTTTCTGTTTTCTTTGTCTTTGTTTTTGATTTTGTGTTTTGCTTGCGGTCATTGTTTTTGTTGTTGTCTTCTCAGTTTACACAAAAACACCTTTTCTTCTTTGCTTCTTTCCTCATTCTCATTCTCCCCACTATTCTATCCTTATTTCCGTCGTCCTTTTTTGTGCTTTAAATTGAAGCTCGCTCGCTTTTGACGCTTCTTTTGTATTTTTTTTTTTTTTTTTTTGTTTCTTCTAGAACTTTGTTTGTTCGCTCCTGACTTTGATGTTTCTTTCTGATGTCTTAAATGTTTAGAAGCGTGGTAAAGAAAGAAAAAATTGTAAAAGAAATGTTACAATAACAATACTTTCTATCATACACATACATACATACATACATACATACATACATACATACATACATACATACATACATACATACATACCGTATAAAGTACAGTACATATACATGTATATACTCGTATATATATAAGTATATGTAGTTTAGTTTTGTATCTACTACATACACATATAATATTTTTTTGTATGAAAATATTCTTTGCAACATTTTAGAAACAATAAGAAACTAGCAACATTCCATTCCTTCTTCTCTCAATGGTCCTTCAACAGAAAAAGTCCCTTCACCTACTTACTACATGTGTACCAATATGTACTATACATATATATATAATATAAGAGTATATATTATAATTCACATTCTACTACCTACCTACCTACCTACCTACCTACATTTTTTCCATAGTCACTCTCATCTGTCTGTCTGCCTGTCTGTCTGTCTGTCTGTCTGTCTGTGTATGTAAGTCTGTTGTGTAAGTACACACGCGTACGAGTCCTTTTATGAATGTCCTTAAAACATGCGCTAGCTTTGCACGTTTACATTTCAGATCTTGGCTTCAGCTTAAGCTTTATTCATATCCTTTTACTCGGCTCTATTCCTCTTCTTCCAGTTTTTTTTTCTTTTCTCTTCTCTCTTCTCCTCTCCTCTCATCCCATCTCATCCTAGTCCAACCCAGCTCATATCATCTGAGCTCATTTCGTCTCATCACATCACATCACATAACATAACATCACATCTCAGCTCATCTCAGCTCATCACATCTATATTTGTATTTTCATCGCTTTGTCAAATATGCTTCATTTTCTTTCTTTTTTTCGAATTTTCCTCCTCTTATTGTATGTAGTAGTTTGTCGTTTCGTTTCGTTCCTTTTCTTTGTTTCACTTCACACAAATGTTCTTCATCATTTTTATTGTATTTTTCTCATTTTAAGCAATTTCCTTTTTTTTTTTTTTTTCTTATACTTTTTCTATTGATTTTTCTTTCTATTTTTGTTATTGTCCTATCAAAAAATAATGTTCTCGTTTTTAGGGCAACCATAAATTCGTGTGCGCCATTTGTTGTTTGTTGGTGCTCTCAATGTGTCGATGAATTGTATGGCAATATGGTGATGGTGATGGGGCTTCAGAGAGGTGCAGATCTCAGTATAAAAGTTTAGTAGTAGTTCTTGGATTTTATATGTACATAGTAGGTAGTCGTACGTGGTGTTCTCTTAATATGTGTGTTTGTCTAAGTGTGCTGAGTGTGCTGAGTGACTGACTTTTTCATGAATCATTCAAAGATTGGTTGAATAGTTTGAGAAGAGCCTTTTCTGTCTGGGTAATTTACAATAGTAAAACGCGACGCGACGCGACGAAACGAGACGAGTATCTTCAAATCTACTCACTTTTCTTTTCTTTTATTTTATTTCTTTATAGTGAACTTTACTTTCCGCTGAAATCATTCAGTCACTTCAAGTTTAGATTTAAGAATTTGCATTTGCAAAAAATTCAGATATTATTCAAATATTTTATTCTTCAATCTTCAACTAAAACTTGACATTCCCTTAAGTAAATAGATATATTTCATGCTCCTCCTTCTGAATGAGTGACCATAAATGACACTAATATTTTCGTTTTTTTTTGTTTTTTTTTTTTTTTTTTTTTATACCATTCTTAGTATTGGTTGTTTTCATTTTTTATTGTCAAGTAACATCATCTCATTGCCCTCAGTTGTGTAATGTTGTTAAACTTTTGACAGAGTTCAAATCCCAAATCAACAAAGTACTACAACAATGGACATTATTTTGAAAATGTGAACTTATTACTTTGCATTTGAATTCTTTAAAAGGCAGCAACAATAATAAAAAAAAAAAACAAATCACTAAATTGATCCCAATTGAGAATGGAGAACTTTTACATTGCTCCGTGATCAGAAATGTATACTTTATCAGGCACCAAGCTCTCGGTCTCTCTTTTTGTTCTGCGTAATTTCTCTGTGTTATATTGCAGCTGATTATTCAATATACAATACATATTTATAAGAGTTCTGCATGAATGCATTCAAAACGGAATTTTTTGTACTCATGCTCAAATAAATGAACGTATATGATACGTATGTAGTTAAGTGAATATTTTGTGGATTCATTGAAATGAAGCGGTACCGAATTGAATTGAGTTTGTAGTTGTGTGTTATTGTGTGCAATAAGATGAAGACTTTTTTCATTTCGCCTCTACATAAACAAACCAAACAACCAAATAAATGCGAATGAATACAATAATTATTTTCTTCTTCTATTCTTTCTTTTTTTGTTACACATTCATTTCGTTATGATGGTCGATCGTTTATTGTACGACACTCTTCTCTCAAAAAATTCGTACACATTGTTTGCTTTTTAGTTGCTGAAAGCGAGTACGAAATTCATGGTACTCAATTATGATAAGCATTCGTACAGACCTCTAATTCTTATGTATGTATATGCATGTATTAATCTCATATTATTTTAATTGTCGACCAATAAGTATTATATTGATCTTTAGTTTATAATTTTAACTCAATTGTGACCCCATTCCAAAACAGTCAATGGGTTCACAATATACAATAATAAGGACTACGAGTTTTGTGATATGAGTCTGAGTGGTAAAATTAAATTTACCATTGTACGAGTATATAGTATTAGGTTTTATTGTAAACTCTACCGGATGTTGCATATCATAGCGTATACGCCATGTTGACCTTTCAAAAATATCCTTCTTCTGGCCATTCAATTCAATTCATTTCAAGTCACGCGGTGCTTTGACTTTGCAAATAGTTCCTATTGGAGGTATGAAGCAATTTCGTTCAGACGTTTGGTGTGTGTGTGTGTGTGTGTGTGTGTGTGTGTGTATGTATTATTGCCCATTGGCAACAACAAACAGTAAAACCTATTGTACAAGACTATATGACACTTTATGATATTGAGAACGCATTTACTATTGTTTTGTATATTCTATAGTTAAGGATACCATGCTTTCCATTGACCTCATCCGTATTTTTATGATTTTTCTCACTGGTTCACTGGTGAATCGAATCGAATCGAATCGAATCGGATGAAGTTATGATGATGCCAACATAAGTCCCAATTTTATTAAATTATTTTTTATTTTTGTTTTAAATTTCCTATTATCCTTTTGCTTTCTGCCTTCCAAATTCTATTATACGTTAATAATGTTCCTTATGAACATATCAAGTCACTTTTCTAGCCTACCTCAACTCAACAAGGCTGAGTCATTTGGCATTTGAAGGAAGGGGGTACAAGTTATTGACACTAAAGTCTTTTGCGGCAAAGTCAACAAAGAGACGTGGCATTCAGTTAGTTGGCTAGTCAGTCGGGGACTGCTTTTGGCAACTGCTGTCAATGACGTTGCAAATATTAAGAGCAAACGCCAGACCAAAGCAAATTTAAGTAAATGAAAGGAAGTGAACGGCATGAATTAAAGGAAGCCGAAAATGCTTAAAAGGAGAAGCGTGGTAGAAAGTTTTTTTGTTTAGTTTTGATTCACTACTCATTGTCTGATTTGGCAGCACTTGTCGTCCGTTTAAATTCTTCCATGATGTCCTGGCACTCGTGCTCCTTCAGCAACCCCAACTTTATCATCGTCGCCGTCGTCATTTATCGTTTCAGTTGAGTTTAGCAAATTACTTTTGCCCTTTTTTTTTTGTTATGTTATGTTTTGTTTTGTTGTGTTGTGTTCTGTTGTTTGTTATGTATGGCATTTTTGCCCTTGCCTTTTGCCATTGTTTCTCGTCCGTCTTCTGTCGTTCATTTCGTTTGTACCCTTCAAGGATATCAAATTTTAAACCACGCGTCACACATGAGTGCACAAAACCCATACACAATCCCAATCACAATGTGATTTTATTGTCCTTTCTGTTTGTTCGCCATAGTTTTGTTATTCTTACTTAAAAAATGTACGTAGAAATTGAAGATTTTTATGCTATGACGCCCATGCCTATCACCACCGTCACTGGCAACATCACCCTCCAACCAACACCACCACCACCATCATCACCATCGTCATCATCGTCATCGTCGAGCCATCAAGGTGCAATCGACGTCGTGTCCGCAGAAAACTAAGTATGACATATTACGTATAGGTAGAATAAATTGCTAATAATCGCATCAATATTGAGTTAACACATATAAAATATTAGAGTAGCAAAAACCTTTATGCCTACCAGATCTCGCAAAATATCACAAGAACTACTGGGACATAGTCTGATAGTCCCGGATTTTTAACTGGTCATTGCAGAGTATTAAAACATCTAAGCAATATGCAGATCAGTCATAACAATCAATGTACACTATGTAATGAAGAGGAGGAGAAGAAGAGCCACTGTGAGGGTGTAATCTGAACCAGACTCCGCTATTTAGGTTTCCAGTACCTGAAACCAAATGAAATTGCAAACAATAATAATTTTAAAATGTAACTGAAGGCTTACGAGAACAGACACAACTTTCTTATATTTTCTAAAGCTGCTGACTTACGATCAGACAACATGTTATATTTCTATGTTCGTGTGTCAGCACATTACTATCTGAGTATCGATTGATCTTGCGACAGTAGATTCTATTCATTACAATCTAGAATAATGCTTTCAAAGCCAGCTATTCTAATCCTAAAAAAATATGTGGCGGGGCCTCGACAACCACTCAGCTGCTTACATTTCGATCACTTCGCCAAATGATTTTTGTTTCGATTTTTATATAGGGGACGATGAGTTTCAATTTACATCACACTACATACTTGACTTTAGTCTTTACTAAGTAAGTAAGTACTATTTCAACTACTTATTATAGCTTCCACACATACGAATACTTTACGCACATGGCAATGGTACTTAGCAGATTGTGTGAGTCACCAATTATGATAGTTGGTTGGTTTGATTTGATTTAGTTTGGTTTGGTTTGGTTTGGTTTGGTTTTGTTGTAATAGTATTGTATTTTCCTTTTGTCTCTTCTATACTCTTCTTTCGTTATTTTTATATTCTTTGGCTAATTTACAAGACTGAAAAGCTTTTAGCCAAAGTGCGTAGAGCCGAGAGTAACTTAACAGCATCTTAAAATCAGGCACTCAGCCAGCCAGGCAAGTAATAATGTGACAAACAGAGATCTTCAGTGAGTACGAAAGACAAGAATCAAAATACATACATACAATATATACGAGTATATATGTACACTGTACACTGTATTTAGTAGGTATGTATAGAATGGAATGTCGCCATTTCTATACATTGAACGCTTTATGTCTGCCATAAGTCGCCAACACATTTTTGCCCATTCTACCTCATATCTCTTTGTCTTTGTCTTTGTCTTTACTACAGGACTGGAGAAACTGCTAGTGATACTGTACTGTATTGTATTGTATTGTAGTCCCCACCAATGGCATTGCATTATTTGTCTATGATTTTGTCACGCTTTGTGTTGTGGGTGTCTGTGAATTATTGGTTATTAAAATATATACGATGATGCAGCAGCCTCCGGAATAGTAACAACAACAGCAGCATCATCATCATCATCAGCAGCAGCAGCAGTAGCAGTAGCAGTATTGCTCTGAAGAACTAGTCTTCTCGTCTTCTGGTCTTCGTCGTCATCGTCGTTGTCATAGAAGCAGTGGAATAATGGCAATAGCAGCAAAGTTTATTTTATGTTGCATACTTTTTTGGGGTCAGGGACTTTTTGAATTGTTCAACACTTGCACTGAACTTTATGTGTATGCATGTATACAGAGTGTTGGCGACGTCTGTCAGCAAATTAAGCAACCAATCGGTCGTTGCATATGAATCATCGCAAACAATGATGACGATGACGACGACGACGACGGATGACAATAATGACAATGATGATTATGGCGATAGCGATAGCGATGACAATGATGGCAGTACATGTCATGTCTCTATGAATGATAGCAACAGCATCCGGGGGCAAGCGGCATTGATGTCTCGGTCATGTTAATTTAACACGATTTAGTTTGCTTTCATTTCCGGTTTGTCTGTGTTTAGATAGGAGTCTTGGTCTCTACTTATAGTTTAGTTTATCAAACTAAATCTGCATTGGTCTTGTTCCGATAAGACTCAAGTCAATCTGGAGTCCATAATTGGTAAATGAAGTTAAAACTTCAATTCATTGATTCTCTAACTAAATAGTATAAAAGTATATTTTAACTCAAATTTGATTTATATAATGTAATATAGTTTTTTCCCGTTATAATCCTTTTTTTTTGCTTGCATTTGCCCACCACCAAGTGGCAATAATATAAATCATTAATCAAGTCCGACCGACACAACAACCACAATGTAACAAACCAAGAACCAACTAATGCCAAAACTTAATTCTTTCTTTGCCTAAGTCAAGCGAAACCAAGCCAAGCCAAGCCAAACCAGACGAGACCAACTGCTTCTTGTTGCGCTGTGAAGTTTACTTTTGGGCGCTTTAAATAGAAAAATAGAACACACACGCTAGCAAATCATGTCGTGTGTCATACCCAGAAGAAATAGAAATACATAGTTACAACCTCAGCCACAAGTCAGTGAAATCCACAAAAAAAAAAAAAAAAAACAAAAAAAAAAAATAAAGAACATGTTGAAGAAATTTGTCTGCAATTGATTGTTTTATGTGCAAAAACATGACACACCTCCTATTTAGACCAGGTCAGGTCATCATCCAAAGGCTGCCAAGCAGCCAGCTATGAGGTAACCATGAGGTAGCAGCCACTATGGGGCAGGCAGGCAGGTGCAACTAAATACTACTGTCTATTTTTTCTCAAGTGGCTATTGACTCTTTTGAATAACATACTATCGTATTTGGCGGCAGAGTAGTATTTTAAGAATACCAGTTACCGCATAGTTCATCTACTAGAGCGTTCTCCAACCCTAAATCTATCGTTCGCGTACTACCCAAAACCATTAGGTCGTTCGCGAACTACTCAAGCCTAATACCAAATACCAGGCGAACAGAAAAATCAGCAAGCAATTTGCTATTCGAATTGGTCATGATCAAATGACATAAATAATATATTGCTTTAAGTAGCCCAGTTCTGCTTAAAACATAGAGACAATTAACATAAATAAAGAAGTGCTTTAAGTTACAAAGTTATATGTTATATGTATATAGTGCGTCCCATAATTATAAGATGCAATGATTTTTTCAAATATTTTGAATTTGTAATTGGTAAAATTATGTGATGCGATACTTCTATCCTTTTCTAACACATTGTATGGCTCATATAAACTCGAGATTGTGCTGAATGACGATAAGTGCGTTTGTGAGTGACAAAGTTAAGAACATTTCTAGAATAATAACGCATTTATACTATGATTGCCCAGTGGTCGACATTCGATCACCTGCATGAATACACTCGTTCATTATACTTACATATTATAAAACAAAGTCCCCCAACCACATCTGTTTGTATGTCTGAACGCGATTATCTTAAAAAATACTCAAACAGATTTTCATAAGGTTTTCACCAATGGACGGAGTGATTCATGAGGAAGGTTTAGTTGTTTATTTATTTATATTTTTGATTTTGCTATATTTGGTTAAAATATTGAGAATTGTTGAAAATGTCGGATTCGATTTTAATAATTTTTTTTTTTAAACAACATTTTTTAAAGGTAAATATTTCCCTTTTTTTTAGGATTAAATTTTTTAAATTTTTCCCAAAGCCAAGCACAGAAATGTTCGTACGTTTTCATGTATGTGCTTCTTCTTGAATTTTGTGTTGTTTTTGTTATTGTTGTATTTCTTCCTCTCTGAGAACATACAAAAGTATTGCGCTATTCGTTCTCTTCTTTCTGTATATGATATTCTTTGAAGCAACAACAAAAAAATGATCACTGACGAAAATCGCAGCAGCAGCGAGAAACATGTTCTACTACTCGTGCTAAGCTGGGTATACAGTTACTATAAATTGAATGTGGTAGAGATAGTTGAGAGAAAGGTATAACACACTCACACTAACTGTAGGTCGATTTCGATGAAATAACCCAATATATCACACGAAGCCTGCTACAATATACCAGTAAAAATCGCATTCCAATCGGTTTAACATCTATTTTTGAATTGTGAGTCACAACAAAATAAAATAAATATCATATCTTTCTATCAATGCCGTGCAAAGCCGATTTTGATAAAAAATTTTCCAAATCAACTGGTTTATTATAAGTATTAGGTAAATAAGACAATAATAGAGTACTTACATACAAGTAATTAAGGTCTGCGACTCTTTTTAATAATAAGTACTATACATATTTGACAGCAAAGTAGTATTTTAAGCTGACATAGTTCACCTACAAGAACGCCTATCCGACCTATCTGAAAGTTCGTGAACTACCCAAGACTAAGATCTAGTAACATTTATGGTGAGATCTATGGTTTGTACTGTACCTCCGCTATCGAGACAATTAACATAATAAGACGTAAGTGAGATGTGGACTTGAAACTCTGATACAAGTTTCAATTGATCTAAAATCAAATTGGATTTTATTGGATTGGAATCATGAATCATGATGATGATATATAGATAGATATTGTATAAAATATTATAGAAAATTGGTATAAAAAAAAAAAAAAGAATGGAATTTTAAATATATTTAATATATGTATAAATACTAAATAAAAAAAAAAAGAAACAAACACTTACCTGCCACACTGTCAATATTGAATTTTGAATAATTCTTTTTAAATGTATTATTATGTATATATATAGTATATATTGTATGTAGTAGTATACTGTATATTGTTTATAATATTTTATATTTTTTTGTTGTTTCGTTTTCTTATTATCTTGTTTCTTTGTTATTCAAATCAAATATCCTACAATTCAATCACTGAGTATGCGTATTCTAATGGTGTTCAATAACAAACAACATTACAATCAATATTGGTGTGTTGTTTAGTTTGATTCAGTTTGGTTTGGTTGATTTCTTTTTTTTTTTTTTTTTTTTGTTTTGAAATTTTCCTTTTAGAATTCGCTTGACTTTTTCGCTTTGGAGGAGTCTTTTAAGAATATGTATTTGTATCTAAATAATAAACGTAACTAAGTATTTTCACAATAAACATAAACATAAATTTATCAAATCAATGCAAATGTAACTAGAAAACATTTATGAACTAACGAACGATCCAACAAACAAACGAAGTTTTAACCAAAATTATACAGAAAAATCAATTTTATGTTCTTTTTTTTTTTTTTTTTTTCTTTTTTTTTTGCATACTTCACACTAGTGTAGACCACCAACTCCTCCTTAAGTATATGTACTACTACATACATACAATAAACTTTTGTCTCTCTACCTGCTATGTACTAAGTATATGCAATAAGTATCGGATGATGATACACTTCCTAGTTGTGATGTTAATGTTAATAAATAAGTTTATTCTATATAAACAAAGCTAAATAGAAAATACATATACTAATAGAACAATAGTATATTATTTGAGATTGTACAACAAGGTGTTTTGGCTTATATTCATTATAACTGTCATTTGATATAGAAAACATATCAACAAGAATATATAGTATACGAGTATATTGGAAATTATGAGTATAGTATTGGAATTCTTCTTCTATTCGAATAGAATTAGTAATACTTAGAACAAGTATACTTAAGTATATCTACGAGTATGTATCAAATGAAATGCACTTTTTACATGCTTTTCGTAATCGGAAATCAGAATCTAGTGATAAAAATGTAAGTGAATAGAGAAAATGTTAATTAATACATGAGAAGAACTAAGTCTGATGAGTATCGAATATTGTCATAAATCTGAGTCATCTTAAGTCATTCAAAACCAACCATCAATTAGTGGTGGTTCCATTGAAACACCTCATCATATTCTGATCATATAACTTTATAAGGATTTTATGACAATTGATTATATTATTATAAACATCACAGCAAGATCGATAATACAATAATACCCATGAACACTAGTGTAAAAGTTATTTCAAAAAATTATATATGTACCAATGTTTATGTATACGTATAGTAGTAGTAAGTATTATACGAGTACAGTTAAATGATGAAAAAATCTAATGTAAAATTCTATTATGAACAATAATTGGGATAATATTATAGTATATGAAAGAAGGAAAGAATTTTTTTTTGTAATTTTTATAATCTTCAAGCAGTGAATAGTATTATAAGTTTGTGATGAAGTTTGTAACACAAAAAAGGAGACATTGGAGACCCCATAAAGTGTATTTATTCTTGATCAGCGCGACAAGACGAGTTGATCTAGCCATGTCTGTCTGTCCGTCCGTCCGTCCGTCTGTCTGTCCGTCCCTCTATCTGTCCGTCTGTCCAGTTTTTGAGCTAGGGAGCTAGGGAGCTGAAATTTTGCACGAAGCTTTCTTTTTACCATACGTAGCACATTTTTCGGAATTAATCGGAACATTAGGGGGTACCCATCAACCACCCCCCCCCCCCCCAAAACAAACTCATGTTTGTTATCAGAAAAAGGTTTTTGTTTTTTTTTTTAATATACCAACAACCACGTAACTTTCAAGACCCTCGGACCACCACGAGGGGCTTGAAGAGTATTACAACTTCGGCATAGCCAATATTAAACTTCTTTTTACTTTTTTTTATGGTATGTAGTTTTATTTTTTATATGGGGATATTATAATGAAATGAAAAACCAACTAATGTTACCATGTATTATTATATTCGATTGAATACACATGGAGGAGAAGTAGAAAACTACTACTAGTACAGCAATAGTAGATAATAGAGAAACGAAACACATAACAAAAGATACATAAGTACTAAATAAGAAACATGAAGTATGTAATTAGTAAAAGAAGAACGAATAGAAGAAAAAGATATTCATTCTAAATAGTATTCAGAAACAATTGAACAAAGATTGATTGAAGGAGGCGCTCACTTTGTGGACTCAAATTGAACGCGTACATTATCAAGATCGAAATCATTTTCATTTTCGTTTTCGTTTCCGTTTCCGTTTTTCTGTTAATTGATTCGATATAATAAAGTATTACAACAGATTTTCACACTTCTTTAAGTTATCATCCATCATCATTGATCAATCTGATCAGCCGATTGATTGATTGTTTTTCGTTATTGAAGATTGAAGATTTTTCTCAACTTCAATTTCGATTTATGTTCTCTGGAAAAATGTTTTTATGTATTTATTTATTATCCAAAAATTTGAATTTCTTGTTTACTTGCGTTTTTTTTTTTTTTTTTTTAGTTGAATTTTGTTCTTTTATCTTTTTAACACACAATTTTCACAATATTTTTCTATAATAAAAAAAAAAAGAAAAAAATGGGACACAGAAAAAAACTTATTATGCATCATATTAAATAGATTTTTCTTTTACGATTTCTATTTCAAAGAAATCAAAATAAAAAAAGACGTTTTAATTGATTTTTTGTACTGTATTTTGATTTGGTATTTCTTTTCTTACGTTGCTTTTCGCTTTTTCTCTGATTTCTTATTTTTTATATGATTTTTTTTTTTTTTTTTTATTTT
Organism: Amiota mariae; assembly: GCA_035041805.1. Taxonomy (NCBI): domain Eukaryota; kingdom Metazoa; phylum Arthropoda; class Insecta; order Diptera; family Drosophilidae; genus Amiota; species Amiota mariae. The sequence goes on from JAWNKV010000667.1 coordinate 155,014, forward strand.
ATTTTATTTTTTTTTCCCCTATTTTTATGGAAATGGAGGGGTACAGAGTATTTAATATTTGTTTCGCTTATTTTAGCTAAATTTTATGATGCCAAAGCACGCGATGTTGAGGAACACCAACAAGAACAACAAGCCCACAAATGTTCCAAATTTCATTCAAGGTAAGAACTTTGGATAAACAGCAACAGAAGGGGGGCTTGAACGTCTCACACGTCTAAAGCTCGAATATATACCATAGATACATAGGTACACTTTATGGTGAGATAATACACTTGAACGGATAAATGGTAAATACATAGTTTCATTTCTAGGAAACAACACACATTTGTGGTCCAATATCACAAATATCAAAAGATACCACTGGACCTAATGACAAAAGGTTTTTACCCACAAATTGTAATAATCGGATTTACGTTACTTATATACTTAAGTATGTAGTTCCCATATAAATTTATGGCAGATTCGGTTTATAATATAAGTATAAGAAAATTTAATTCATCAAATGGTGATCGTTTAGACTTAGAATTTAACACTTCTGTAAGTTCCGAAGTAGCCATTTATCAAATATTTTGTAATCATTTTTTTAATTGAATAAATACTTTCAAAAATGTTCCAAAGATTACCCGAATTGTTTGATTACCCGAATTCTCTTCTCTCTGTAAATTAATTCTATTGTACTCTGTTAAGTCTTAAACTATTTTTTATTTATCAAAGAAAGAGACTGGTCAGCTCTCTTTCTCTGTTATGTTACTCTCTTTAATTCTTCGAAATTGTTATTGAGAAAACGTAAGCGTAGATTAAGAGCTTACTCTCACTCTCTGGATAGGCAGACAAAAGAGAAAACTAACTACATAGTCAGAATTTACTGAGTTTACAGAAGTGTGATCAACAATTGCTTTAGAGATCGGATAAGAAGGAGATGAGCGAAATCATTGGAAAATGATAATCATTAAATAAGAATAGCGGACAAAGAATGACATCGAACATTGGCTTAAAATAATACAACACTAACAACAATAACATGTGATTATTTCTGTTGCTGTTGTTGCTTTCTACTATGATGGATGAATGGATGAAAGGCCTTGGAGGGTGTGTGTTTGTGTTCTTTAGAGTGCCAATGGTTTGTTGGTGTTGACGTTGCGTCGTTGCAAGTGGTTGAAAAACTACATTAACAAAGGAAATGTTTAGAGCCAACTTCAACAAGAAGACGAAAGAAAGAAAGGAAAGAAGGAAGGAAAAAAGAAACAACCCCAACTGAATGAGGACTGACTAACAACACTTTGTTGCTATCCAACCAACTGAAACTCATTGCACTTTTTTAAAAGATTTTATTAAATTAATTTAAGTATGTATTTCTTTTCTTCTTCTGATTGAACTTTCTCTGGATCGGAAGAAAGTAAAATTGTTTAAGTAAAGCAAAAAAAAAAAAAAAATAGCAAAAGCACGTTTTTGGGTAATAAAGAAAAACGGACAGACATACAGACAAATTTGGAGACATAGAGACACTTTAGAGTAGCTTGTATACAAACATATGCACAATTATGTATATAAGTACATACTTATATGGACAAAAACATGTACTTATGCGTAGAAAAAAAAAAACAAAAAAAATGGAATAAATAAAAATAATAAAATGATATCACAAACACGCACGCACGCAGCTTCAACTCGCACGTTAACGTTTCAACGCAACCGTAACCCGTAACCGTTTCGAATTTACTAAAACACTAAAACATTTCTAAGTCAGTTGTCGCAGCTGTTAACTTGGACATTTTATTTTATTGTCGTTTTTGCATCTTTTTGATTGATTTTAAACGGAACTTCAGAATTCTTATAACGGAACTATGTTATACAAATGAATAAATCAAAAAATAAACACAATAAACCAAAAAAAAAAGCCAACGAACGAACGAACTGGAAGCGAACGGCGAACGTAAGAATGATCGTTAGAGTGGCAAAGTGATTTGAGAAGAGTGAGTGGTGAGTGCACCTGTAAGACTCCGCGGCTCGATATTTCCCAACTGATATATCAGGCGTTCCAATCAAGACTTAATTCGGTCGCTCACTCGGACTTGCTTTGCACTGCTGGCTGCGTAACGTTCGTCGTCGTTGTGAGTTGTCAATAAACTGCACTAACGGTACTTGCAATAAATCGTCGTCGTCATCGTCCACATGAAACGATGTCTTCGGTAATCATCGTCATAGTTGTTGTCGTTGTCGTCTAAATCATGCGCAAAAGAGAAATGAGAATAGCAGAACTGAGAGCGCGAGAGTAAGAGTATACAACTGCATAGCAGAGCTTTTCAATTGCAATGCAGAAGAGTGCTGCCACATTGATGTCAATGTGTTATATTCTAGAATAGTTTCAGCATAGTTAACTTTGTACATACTCATACAATACACTACATTAAGAGATCAGGCAACGCGCTGCGCTTTTGAAAGTTTAAAGCTTTTGGTGCGAGCTATATTTGATTTGCAATTTTGACATTTGATAAAGGGCAACATAACACAACACAACACAACACAGCAATGTAGACAGAGACACAATAACCAAGAGAGATAGAGTGAGACAGGTAGACAGAGAGAGAGTGTGGGGAAAGAGAGTGGCTGAGTATAAGCGCCAAATGCAACAAAAATAAAAGTCAAACGACATGACTCGTCGCGTTCGTTGCTTTACGAAAATGTCAAAAGAACTGATGTCTCAACTAAACTTACTTCTCACTAAAGACATGTTGCTATGAAGTAGGAGAAATTCAAGCAAAAGCATTTTTATAGCCAAGGAGCTATGAACGATGATAGATTTTTCCAATTCCAATTCATGTTATTTTTACCAAAAAACTTCTCTAAAATTATTTACAATTTCACTATAATTATCGCCTTATTTATTTTCATTTGTTTTTCAATTCAGTTGTTTCGTTGAACAATGTTAATGTTATGCGCCTTAAAGTAGGCAACACACATTGGATATGATGAATTGACCTCTCGACTTTATATAATATGCCGCCTGATTATTAAGCAATAAATTAAGAGAAAAAAAAAATATATATTGATAATTTACACAACCACACACACACACACTCTTATCTATGAAAAAAATAATTTAAAAAATTAATAATCATAATCATTTTAGTTTAGAAATTTTGAAAGTACTAGAAAAAAATGCACATTCAAAATAAATTTACGCACATGTTTAGGATAAAAAAAAAAAACAGGAGCGAACACGCACATACACACTCACTCAAACGCAAACATTATGAAGATACATACACACTCAAACGCACTCACACACACGCACACGTACTTTGTATATATAAACACAAGAACACAAATACGCGCGAGTTCATGGGCTTTTTTCGCGTAGTTCGTTCGTTAGTTCCTTCGTTCACTATACAACTAGTAGTTCGTTCATTTGTGTCTTCCTTACGTGATTCGTGTTTCGTGATTTAAACATGAATTCATTTAAGGATTCTTTCGCCTACCACATGCCACAATCACAATTGTAGAAATCAGAAATCATACTAAATCTCATATGCAGCAGGACAACATCGTGCAGCACAGCAAACACATTTTGACACGATTTGCCTCAAAGCGAAAATCAACCCCTAAATTTGTTTCTCTCGCTCATTTTGCCACTGGTGTCACGCAATCACCCTTAACCATTGTACGTGAATAGCAACAACCCTTAAAGAAAAGAAAGCTTTGAAAGCTTATGAGAGGAGATAAAGAGACATCTAGTGCCAAACTTATACACTACTATGGTGGCGCTACATTGTCATCACTTACGACGAATCGTTAACCAATTTTCGAAATTTTTGCATTTCGCTAACGAAAACTTTTTCATTTAGTGTCCTCTCAAACCAACGATCGAAAGTATCCAATGAAATCTTGATTTTGTAGAAAAGCTTTATAAACCTTGGTATATAGTATTTATACACAGGGACAGACAGGTGTCTTAGATGAACAATCAACCATGGTTTTGAATTTTCTTAAATTGCAGTGTGTAAGCGACATTTAAAATGACTCAATGCACTTCACAAACACAAATATTTCATAAACCATCTCACTTCAAAAACTTCTCAAAAGTGAGCACTAGCCTATAGGTGCCTCTTTCTTACCTTGCAATGGCGTAAATGAGGCAGTACATATAATAGACGCACACATAAATATTTCACTAACACTACGACAATGATTGTAATGCAACGATTGATTATGACCGTGATACTTAAAACTTATCAACCGAGTCTATGACTTGTCGATGTAGTCTAAAACTTATTAACCTAGTCTATGACTTTTCGATGTAAGTCTAAAACTTATTAAACTGAAAGACTGCAGGAGTATCTGGAAAAACCGGGTTGGCTTATCTGACAGCCAGTTTGGTTTTAGAAAAGCCAGGTCGACAGTTGACGCCATAAGAACGGTGGTCGATATAGCTAAAGACGCGCTCAGCAAAGCTAAAAAGTGCTCGGTGATAACACTGGATATCAGAAACGCATTTAACTCGGCAAACTGGACAAACATTTTACTGGCACTTAGAGGTTTCACAATACCGAGATACCTAATTCGTATTATCGGCAGCTATTTAAGCCAGCGCGTACTGTCATAAGACACAGAAGAGGGCCCAAAAAGCTACAAGGTCACCGGAGGTGTCCCCCAAGGATCCGTGCTGGGGCCAACGCTTCGGAACGCGATGTACAATGGCATCCTGAAGATTGAATTGCCAGCAAACGCAGCAGTGGTAGGCTATGCGGATGACATTGCACTGGTAATAACCGACAAACGTATTGACTGTCTGCAGTAAACATGCAATGATGCGATAGCCAGAGTTCAAAGATGGTTAAATAACGTCAATCTTGAACTAGCGGCCCAAAAAACTAAACTAGTTCTTATCAGTAAATGTCGGAGAAAAGAGAAACTCACTATATCTGTGGGTGGACATGATATCGAATCGCAGCCATCGATAAAGTACCTGGGAGTTTATATTGACGATAGACTGAATTTCAGAGAGCACCTAACAACAACCAGCAGCAAGGCGACCAGGGTCAATAACGCACTCATGAGTATGCTCCCCAACATCGGAGGTCCGCAAGGTGGTAGAAGAAAAATCCTTTCTACAGTGGTTGACTCCATACTACTGTATGCCGCCCCAATTTGGGCAGGAGAGAAAATGAGGCGGCTGAAAGAAGTACAGCAGGCAAGCAGACTTAGTGCGCTAAGAACAGCATGCCCATACAGGACGGTGTCAGATAATGCGGTGGAAACAAAAAGGCTATACCACACACGTGGATACAAACCCACTCTCGAAAACAAGAAGACCGAGCGATCACGATCCTTAGTGGATTGGCAGAATAAGTGGGATCAGTCATCAAAAGGTCGCTGGACCCATACACTAATCCCCAGGGTTGATGAATGGGTCAATCGAAAACATGGCGATATATATTTCTACTTAACGCAAGTGTTGAGTGGACACGGAGGTTTCCTTGCATACCTTCACCTTTTCAAACTGGCAGAAGATCCAACCTTCCCGGAGTGCCCCGATGAGTATGAGAGTGCAGATCATGTGATGTTTCACTGCAGTAGATTCCATGTGGAACGCGTCGAGCTGGCTAACCAAATAGGAGTTTTCCCCACATGTTATAACCTGGTGCCAAAAATGCTTGCCTCAGAAGAAAACTGGAAAGCAGTACAGCAGTTCTCCGCCAAAATCCTACTCAAACTTCGAATTGCAGAGTGGTCACGCAAAGCGAATGAAAGGCGAATGCAGCACCAACAGCAACAACAGGAGGACGAAATAGAGTAGTTGTTCCAGAGAAGGTGCACTATCGCGTCGGACTGACGACTATACGAACAACTGAGTGCTACACCACTCATAACGATATCAGACAGATACAAGACGATATTGCGCAATGCGATATCGCACCCTTCCGATGTTCTACTTGCCATAGAGCTATAGAGGCTATCGATGGAGTATAACCTCCACACGCAGGGAAGAGGAACCTGGACGCAGGTACCTGGTGTGGTCAATAGACACAACTGCGGCCCATCCCCGAAGTAATGGTTACGCGGTACCGGGGTGGAATTCTGCTAGGGGGGGAGGGATGTTATAGTTTTAGTGGGAGCATGCCCCACATACCACTGGTGTGACGGCACCATTGAGATGTTTCTGACATTTTAATTTTAACCTCCTCCAAACTCTATGACTTGTCGATGTAGTCTAAAACTTATCAATCCAATTAAATGAGTTGGACCAACAGTACAAAACTGACTGTATAATGCAGGTAAACGTTTGCAGTGCGGTATTTGCATTTTGAACAGCTGCTTTTTGTTTTGGTTATACACATAAATAAATCGTTGTGGCTAATTGTGAGAAATTAAAATGGGAATTTTGTGAAAAATTCATGATTAAAAACAATTCGCCATATATTTTAACAATTCTTGCAGCTCCCCTTTTCATTCCTGCTAAGTATTTAATTAAAATTTTAAAAAAGATTTTACAATAATCAGCTGTTTAATGTTGGCCCGCAAGACAAATCAAGAGGACGACAGTCAAGAATAACCAAAACTGCGAATATGACAAAATAAATGACCACATCCATGCAGAGTGACCATCACAAGATGTAGAATTTCGTACAACGCTCTTCTTCCTGTGATTGTTGTAAAATTACTGCGGAATTTCGTTTGCATTTCACCTAAATGCCACATCAGCTCACTGCAAATAGCCTATTAAAGAAGTGATTGCAAAATTCGAATTTACAGATAATTTATTGATTTTTCTATTTTGCGGTGTTTTGTGTGTCACCTAGTGGCGTGTAGTGTAAGTGTACATATTTGCCTTAAGGCTGGGTGTCGCATAAAACAGAAACAGCAACAGACACAGATAAAAGATATCTGGATCTGTTTCTATTCTTTTGAGGTGAGCAACATACACTCATTTTCATTTTTTCAAAATAAAAAAAAAATTCTAAAAGAAAATTAAGCACAATATATAACACAAACAAATTAATGTGAATGACAAATATTCATTCATTCACATGCCACCATAGCGGAAAGAAATAAAAAGTACTTGTTTCTGTTTCTCATGAAATGTACTGAGTTCTGTTTTAGTTTTTCTTGGTTCTGTTCTTGTTCTGATCAGGATTCTGTGTCAAATATACTGAAATCTGTGTCTGTTGCTGTATCTGTATCTGTTTCTGTTTTATGCGACACCCAGCCTTAAGGCAAATATGTACACTTGCACTACAGGCCACTAGGTGACACACCAAACACCGCAAAATGGAAAAATCAATAAATCATCTGATGATAAGAATTTTGCAATTACTTAAAATGAGATGAAAATTCTATAAATCTTTTTCTTTATAAGGGCGACAATACAATATATGGAATGCTCGTATACACGTATATGAAACTCAATATGGTCGAATTTTGATAAAATTTTTCCTTCAATTTGTGAATCAATCTTGCGTACTAAGTAGTTAAAAACTATCGAAGAAACATTAGAGTTCGCATTGAAACATACCAGGATGTTGTACCAGGTTATAACTCTGATCATTTTTTAGATGTTAATGTTTCGTTTTTATATTTTTTATGGTTTAAGAAAACATTGAAATGGACAGATTCTTTGGACTTATCGCTTGAACATGAATATATTGGTATAACGGTATTCATTTCGATAACAAGTGACGATATGTTATCGTCTTTTAAAAAGGTTCTACAATAACATGCAATAAAAATCCATCATAAGAAAAACAATTCTTGAGGAAAAAAGAACATAAGAAGTGAGAAGAAATATATGTAGAGGAATTGTATATTAAGAAGCGTAAAGAAAATGAAAATAAAAGAAAAGTGTGAAAACAATCAAAAAGTGCTACGAAAGAAGAAAATCAACCCCCAAAAAAGGGATACAAGAATTGGGAGGCAAAGCAAATGAGCTATAAGCATGACTACGAAACAGATTTATAGAGTGGAGCTGGGTTACGAAAATTCGAGATTGTCCATATAAATGAGAAGGAAATAGAGCTGATAAACGAGAGAACCTTGCCCAATTCAAATACAGACAGAGAGAAAGAGCGAAAGAGAGATAGATAGATAGAAAGAAAGAGATAAATAACAACAAAGGGAAAGAATTGAGAGCGAGCGCAATCGAAAATTCGTGAAATTGGAAAAACTAAGCATGAGACCTTTACTTTCCCCATTGATACATCACGAGCCTCTACCCCTTCCCTTCTCTTCCCTTCCCTCCCCCACACATACACATACATACATTTGTAAATACACACCAACACATAAATATGAACACACACAGAAGCAATGAGGAAAACACAACAAACCATAAAACATTCGCAAAAGCTCGTTGAAGTGGTCGACGACGACGACGACTACGACGACGACTACGATGAAAACAACATCATTTGAGGGAGTGCAGAATTTGAATGGCCACAGAGCAGAGGAAGTAGAAACATATGTACATACATATATGAAAAGTGGAAATGGATAAGTTAGTAGATGGATGGGTGGGTGGTTGGTATTGTTTGGGCTATAAGGCTGAGTTGTTGGTTACACAGTAATGCACAAACACATCCGCAATTGTAGATAACAGAAAATTCGATTTATGACACACGCAAAGGTATAAGAAAACAAAAAACAAATGAAAGAAAGAAAATAACTTCTCTCCTCTTGAGAGTAATGCGATGAGGATAACGACGCCGGTAATGGTAGCACACGATATAGCGCAGATGATGATTAGTGAGGGAAAAATAAAATATATGGCCCCGTTGGTGTGGGACGGCCATGTACGAAATTCCACGAAAAGAAGTAACTCTTAATGCAAATACACAGCACCAAATTACAGTGACAATTTGACCTATTTGACCATGAATTGCAATTACAATTCAATAACATTGGGTTTTATCTATAACATTTGGATAATCTGAACGAGTAGTTCCCCATGAAATCTGACTTAAGGAACTGACTGACTTATTTTGTACAATATTGACTTATAGTCCTCATAATGATGATTTTTTAAAGTGGTATTTCTTCTAAGATTGAATTGGATTAATGAATTTCATTTATTTTTACAGTGTAACATCATAGAGATTTGTACTTACAGAAGTAATGATGGAGAATGAGGTGAAGGATAATGGTTGGATACAACAACGAAATGAAAGCACAGCACGCGATAACAAACGAAAAGGACCAAAAGATAATACAAATGCAAGTGCCAATGTGATTTAGTGTAGAGAAAGAGAGGCAGGACATCAATGAGAGTGCACCACCAGAACGTTAATGACGGCAATAATGACGACAACGACAACGACGACTACGACTACGAACAAATCCGAATGGAATCAGTCGAGGCATTATAACAACAACAGTAATCAACGTTACAAATACGAAGGATATACGAAGTCAATCAGGACACGAATGATGTTGACGTTAATGGTGATGGTGATGATGATGATGATGAGGACAGCAGCAGCAACTACAGTTGTAGAATTGTAATGGAATGATTGGGTGGGTTATTGGGTTGGGTGGGTTGGATTGAACTGACCAAACGATTGGGTGGCGCATTCCTTGTTTCTTTCGCTTTATGGTCCCTGCTGCTGTTGCATTTTAACAGCGTAAAACAGAAAAAGAAATTAAAGAAAGAAACACGAATTCAACATCAGTTGATTATTACTCGGCATCATCATCATAATCAACATCAGTACCATCATTATCACCAGCGTTGTTGTCGTTGTCGTTGTCGTCGTCGTCGTCGTCGAAGTCATAGCTGTAGCCATAACCATAGTTGTTATCCTTGTTGTTGTCGCCTTCGTCGTCAACATCATCATCGACATCGTCGTCGTTGCGGTTCTCGTTCTCGTACTCGTCCTCGTTTTCGGTCTCATAGTCATCGCCATCATAGTTGCCGTCGTTGGCGCTTATACATAAATTAAAAGTTTTCATTCCGTCGCGACAAGTTTAACGGCGAATGACGCATGAGAAATACACGGCATCACCAAGTAGCGCTTAACTAAACTCACAGAGCTTGCGATTCCAAACGAGTTGAAACCGAGCCGAAGCTAACGGTTAAGGATTCTATACTCGATTCGAATCGTCTGGACTCAACTGTTATACGCGGAGTTGCATTTTTTCTCAAGCAAAAAAAAAAAACAAATAATTTTTTTGAACAAATTTTGCAAGAAAAGTGTGTTTTTTTTATTTTAAATTTTCTTATGGTGACTGTGGTGATAGTGGTGACAGAATAGAAAAATTTATGTACAAAATTGTGTAAATGAAAAAAATATAATCTGTGTAAAGCAAAGCAAATGTATGTATCAAATATACGAAAATCATCAAATAAGGAAAAACTTTATACTAAGTAATAGAATACAATAGTTGAAAAAGTTAAGCTGACTGTTTTTGCATATACATACGTATAGCTTTCTGTCTGTATGTCTGTCTGTCTGTCTGTCCATCTGCAGTTTGTCTGCCGAAGTCATACTTTTTATTATCATTTTTTCTCCTTTATCAAGTTTATCTATGCCTTTTATTCGTTATTCTTTGTCCTTTCCATCATCATCATCACTATCATCTTCTTGGGTTCTTTTATTCTTTCTTTTTCTATGCTCCAAAGAGCTGAGCTCCATAAGCTGGGAATCAATGCTCTCTCGCGGTCTCTCACTCTCATCGAAATAAGAAAAAGCATCCAATCCAAATATTTCTCTTCTTTCTCTCGTTTTTGTTCTTAGTATGTGCATCTGTGAGAATGTGCGAGTATGCGAGTGTGAATACTTGTGCGTGTGTGTGTGTGTGTGTGTGTGTGTGTGTGTGTGTGATGAAATTTTGTCTATAAAAATTTTATTATTGTTGTTGTTGTTGTCTATCCTTTCTTGTTTTTTTTTTCCATTTTTTCAAACAATTTTTGACAAAAGATAACAGATAACACAAACTGAACACAAAAGCCTAAAATTATACTACATCGCATTTATCATTGTGTCTACATATTTGGTGCATATACATATGTACATATGCATATATATATATATATATATGTGTGTATCTACTTATTTGTGTCTGTGTTGAATTATAGACTAAATAAGTACATATACTCGTATGTATGTATCTATCTATCTATGTATGTATGTATGCAAATACATACACATGCAAAGATATTTTTCATTTGATTTCTACTGCTACTTGACTAAATCAAAATATGCCACATGAAAACACCAATAAATAAACTTCTGTCAATCATTTTGATATTAAAAATAAATAAATATAAAATATCCCTTCTATTCTACTTTGGGCGTTGCATATACTTATATATCCTTAAACGCACACACACAGACACACACACACACATACACACATGCAATTTTAAAATAAAATAAAAAAATGCAATTTTTACTTAGTTAAAGGAAATGAAAAAAAAAAAACAATTCTTGTTATTGTTGGTTTCCATTGCAATGAGGGAGAACAACAACAACAACAACAACAACAAGAGTATTGAACACTGAATCAGAGACAACAAAACATTTCTTTCTATTGTGAATTCTAGAGGAAAAGTTTTTCATTAAAAATTTTCTTTTTGTTTTTTCGTTTTCTCAATTCTCATTTCCCATTTCTCAATTCTCAATTCTTCTTTCATTCTCGCTTTCCAATGATCCTCCCTTCCTGTCCCTGTCCCTGTCTCTCTCTCCATATCTATCACTATCTCTCTATCCATTCCACAGTTTGTATGTCGCAATTCTCTTGTTTTGATGTTATCAGCTTCTTCAGTATTAAAAAAAAAAAAAAAAAAAAAAAAAAACAACAAAAATCATAGTATACTTCAAGGCAAGTTCTGGCTTGCGAATTCTACCAGGCAGCATCTGGCAACACTGCACATACATATGTGCATTTGCATATGTATGTTTGCATGTATGTACATATATAACTGTTGTTTGTTGTTTTTCTTTTTACGAACGAATGAGAATCAAAAAGCAATATTGCAAAATGAATCCTTACCGTCTTTCACCCACGCACACGCTCTCAGAACCTTGCCCCTTTGCTTGTTTGTTTCTCATTCGCAATTATACTCACTCTCACTTGCCTGCTTAACTTCGTGTCCTTTTTGTTAGGCTGAGCACACACACACACACACACACACACAAGCACATATGTCCATTAGGCGAAGAGAGTGTGAGAATGTCAAAAGCAAGGGAAGCAGGTAGGGCGACAGACAACACGCGCTTTCGTCTTTTCTTTCGTTCGTTGGTTCGTGCATTCGTTCGTTCGGCTGCTCTTTCATATTTGTTGTTCGTTGTTTCATTCCTGGCTCGGTTCGCGCATTTTTTCGCGCGGCTGGCTCGGCTTTCTCGCAACTTGAAGAATTGGAAAAAACGGGTGTAGATAGAAATATCTAGAGAAAAGGACCGTTAGTTTCATATTGTTAGTGACTGTGACGAAGTGACAAACGCAAAACTTTAGGCGGTGCAAACTATCAAATATTGTATTTTTATTTTTGTTCTCTCCATTTTTCATATGAATAGAAAGAAAAAGACAGAAAAATTTACCAATTCAAGAAAAAATTTTAATAACAAAAAAGTGAAATCGTAAAGAGAAAAAATGAAGTGAAGACTTAAGAATGTATAAATATTTAAAGAAAGTGGTCGGCAGCGACTGAAATTGCGACTGCAACGACAGTATAAAACAATAACAACAACCAAATCATCATCAAAAAAAAAAACATTTAAGCTAACAAAAACTAAGAAAAAGTTAAAAAAAAAATAAAAAAAAAAATGCGACATCTTCATCATCGTCATCGTCCCTATCACAATCATCATCAGCAGCACCAGCATCAACATCCTCAGCAACAGCAGAAGCAGCATCTAAGGAAACAAGAGCCGAATCAGTGGCAGAAGCAGCAGTGCAGCATCAGTGGGCGCTGTTGGCGCCGGAGCTCGTTTTCCGGTTGAATGCCTCAAATAGTTGAAGAGTTGCCACCACCTCTTCGTCGTCGTCGCTCACGGAGGCGCGAAGGCGGTTGGTGTGTGTGTGTGTGTGGGTGGCTATTTGCGTTCATGTGTATTTGTGTGTTGGGGCAGCAGACAAAGAGCAAAAATGAAGAGTGAATGCAAGTAGCGAGAATATACATATAAGTGAATAAGTGTGAAGGACAATAAACACAAAAAGAACACAAAAAAAACCAAAGAGAATTGAAGAAAAATAAAAAACAATTACAACAAACGCAGACTCACATATAGTCAAAGACGCACTAAAGAAAAAGTAGTAGAAGAAGTGAAAACAAGAAAATCCGGGAAAGAAATAAACGTTGCGATTTAAGTGCAAAACACATCAAAAAAAAAAAAAACATTTTTATTATAGAAGAAACGAAGTGAAGTAGGAGGAGAAGGAGAAGGAGAATACCTAGGGAAGTAGTAGTAGGAGTATTGAAAACACTCACAAGTGTAAGTGATAACAATAACAACAACAAACTGGCGCCTAGCACACGCACCAAGAGAAGGAAGAAGAAGAAGCAGCCGCAGCAGCAGCAGAAAGAGAGGGAGAAGAAGGCAAAGCAGCAGCAGCAGAAACGGCTGAGACTGCTGGTGCAACAGCAAGAGCAACAGGAAAGGGAGCTGCAGCAACAGCTGCAGCGACAAAAACAGAAGGAACTGCAGCGGCAAAGAGAGCTTGAAAAGCTGCAACAGCAACAAGAAAAACAACAGAGAGAGCAACAACAGCGGCAAAAGGAACTTAGACAACAACAGCAACTACGTCGTCATCAGCAGCAGCAGCAGGCAGAGGCACAGGCACAGGCAGCAGCAGCTGCAAAGCAACGAAAAATTGCTAAGCAAAAACGCCACTGCAAGAGACGTGGCAGGAAACGACACTATAGCAGTAGCAGCAGCAGCAGTAACAGCAGCAAAAGCACGAGCAGCAGCAGCCCCATCCTTAGTCGGAGTCAAACCCGAAGTCGAAGTCGAAGTCAAAGTAAAAGCCGAAGTCCAAGTGAAAGCCGAAGTCAAAGCCGAAGTCCAAGTGAAAGCCGAAGCGAAAGCCGAAGTCGGAGTCCGAGTGCCAGTCTCGATCATAGTGAAACAAGTAATAATAATACATCAAACACCACTGACTCTCTCAACAACAATAATAATAACAACAACAACAACAACAACAATAATAATAATAACAACAACAACAACAATACTTGCACCAGCAACAACAACATGTCTAAAACCAATAACGATTTCAGTGCATTCGATTTTAATGACAGCTCTGATAATTCCGATACACCATTGGCTCCACGTTCAACATTTCTCAGTCGTGTTGGCGCAACATCATCAACTACAAATATTGCTGGTTGTGGTGGCGCTAGCAGTGGTTCTGGCAGCGGCAGAGGCAGTAGCAGTAGCCGCGAAGGTAGAGTTAGTTCCAATACTAATAACAATATCAGCAACAACAATAACAACAACAACAACAACAATTTTGTGAGCAGCACGAACAACATAAGTTCAACGAATTGCAACAACAATTCATTGTCCAGTAATAAAAACAACAAGTATCTTCAACGCCAGTCCAATCAACAGCAGCAACATCAACAACATAATGAGTGCAGTTCGAGTTCAAATAGTAGTAACAGCAGCAGCAACAGTAGTTGCGATACCGACATAGAGCAACAGCGGCAGCAACTACAACGTGGTAACAGTCACAATAGTAGTATTAGGCAGCAGCAACACCAAGAACAGCAACAACAACAAGTTAATGATACACATATTATATCAACAACAACGCTGAATGGGAAAGCCATTGGAGTCAATGGAGGCGGCGTTAATATCCAATCCAATGACACCAATAACATGATCAGCAGCAGTAACAGCAACAGCAACAAAAGTCATCATCAACAGCAGCAGCAGCAGCAGCAGAGGAAACAACAACCACAGAACGAAGCTAACTATGATGATGATGAGGACGATGATGAGGAGGAGGAAGAGGGAGAAGAAGAGGAGGAGGAAGAAGACGGAGATGATGAAGAAGGTGAGGACGGAGATGAAGATGATTATGAAGAGGAAGTTACAGATCAGATTGGTCGATCAAACATACACGAACAAACAGGGGGTGTGGGAGGTGTTCTTATCGATAATAATGGCACCACTGATGCCACAAATGATATTAACAATGCAACTGCAGCAGTTGCCGTTGTTAATGCCACTGCTACTGTCGCTTCAGCTGCGGCTGATAGCCAAAATATAAATCAAACACATAATCGAGTCGATGGCAATGGCGTTGAAGGCGATGACGATGATGAGGAGGAAGAAGATGACGAAGAAGAGGAGGAGGAGGAAGACGAAGAGGAAGATGATTATGATGATGAGGATTATGATGAAGGAGGTCAAGGACCAACAACCGTAATTCCTGACTCCAGTGTCACTGGCAATGGTTCTGGCAATGGCGCAGGTGGTAGCACTCTAGCTATGGGAGCTGCAGCAGCAGCTGCTGCAGCTGCGGCCGCTGCCACTGCTACATTTAATGGAAATAAAATTGATAGTGGTGAAATGTGTGATGACGATAGCGACATCGATGCTAATAGTAATAACAACAACATAAACAGTAGCAGCAACAACAACAACATCAACAATGGAAATAGCACTATCACGAGTGGTTATAATATGGAGGCAACACTTAGCATGCCAGGTGGTACACATATAAATAGTGGCAGTGCCAGTGTCAATGGTGGCGGCTGTGCTAGTAGCATTGCGAGCAATAGTAATCATAGCATGGGTGTCAATGGAGTCGTTAGCAGTGGTGGAGGTGGATGCAATGACGGTGGTGGTGGTGGTGGTGGCGGTAGTATATGTAGTGGCAGCGAACAACATCAACCACAACAGCACCAACACCAACAACAACAGCGTCTCACACAACATGGCTCCGTCAGCGGTGGTGGTGGTTGTGGAAGCGTCAGTAGTGCTACATCGGAACGTCGAAAGTATCGACATCAAAACTATAGCAAGAACATCTACATTGGCACAAAGAACGCCGAAAAATGGGAACACATGCGAACACGTTTGCAATTCAAAAATGATGTCGAGTTTGTCGCATATTTATTAAATCTAGCAGATAATGATCCGGAACGTTTAGCCAAGTAAGTATCTTATCAACGTTTCTTTTATTGCATAAGCTTATGTTAATAACTATAAATACTATAAAAAGATTTGTGATTGCGATTCCCGTCGATTGGTGCAACAGGTGCCTCTGTAGGACTAATAAGACTTTGATATGTTTCCAAAATGTTTCTTAAATCATAGTATCTCATAGTATCAAGTGTTTATTTCCTGATATGCTCAGATTTCCTTCATTCTTCTCCACACATACTCGTATTTATATACATATTACTACACATGTACACAGGCACACACACACACACACACACACACACACACACACACTCACACACACATTGGAAACATAAGCTTCGATCTAAAAAGTATGCAAAAATGTATAACCCAGCACGAATCTTATATCGTGTGTATGTATACGGAAAAATGCAACACCAAAAGTTCGAGCTGCTTGGATACTCGTAGACTAGCTTGCTTTTTATTGGCGGGGACTCTGATATATACTATTCCCTTAGTGTTTCTCTGCTGTCGACAATTGCATTTTCTCGGGCACTCAAAAAAAGTAGAATGAATGTGAAAAAAACACATTTCGATTCTTCACTTGTTATAGCTTTGCATCCGTCCATCCGTCTATCCGTCTATCCGTCTATCCGTCCGTCCGTTCATCCTGTCAACCCATCTCTACTTGTATGGCATAAAAAAATGTATGCGAATGTAGCATGCAAAAGCACTCTGTTTTGCCGTTGGTTGCTTTCGGTGATGCAATAATGACTTTGAATACGTTATGGGCCCGAGTCCGTGTGTGTGTGTGTGTGTGTGTTCCTTTTTCCGTTTCCGCTGACATGGCATCGAAACAAGCAACGCAACTACACATGCGAGATATACAACTACCGTCATTTGACATTCCTACTGTTGGTTGTTTGGGTGGTGAGGCTCTATTTCTGATAATAAAAACAACATCAACAACATCAACGACAACAAGAAGAAAAAAAAAACACTAGAAAATCTCTATATGTACTCACTCACGAACACTCATACGATATGTACTCCTCGTATGTTGTTATACTCGTAGTATAGCCTGCTGTTTCGGTTCTTTTTCAGCTCCTATGGTTGATGTCGACGACGATGATGATGGTGATGCATTCGAGTGTAAATCGCTTTTTCATGTTTTATTTCTCAGCCTCTTCTCTTCTTCTTTGGCTTTAGCCTCTGTTTCAGCATTAACAAGAAGATTCCATTTCAAACCATTCTCCCATGTATTGCATATATTCCACGGTGTTTCTTTGAAAGCAACGCAACAACAATATACTATATGTATGTACGTGTGTGTATGTATATTCATATATACAATAGCAACTGCTGGGTAACCCATCTACTCGTGTACTACTCTCAATCGACATCGGCATTCGGGTTTTTGGCTTCAGTATTATGTTTTTTTTTTTGTTTTTTTTTTCAGTTTCGTTGCTTTAAATCAACAATCATAACTTAACTTTTAATAGTAGATGGTATATTCAACATAAAAATTCATATTGAATTTATCGGAAAACCTCTACATAGAAACTCAAAACTCTATTGTCCAAATTAGACTAATTACATATACTCGTATACTATATACTTATACTAGGAAAACATATTTACATATCATCAGCAAAATAAAATTGCATTTGATTCTGTATTTAGTATTGTATGTGTAAGCGATTATGAGAACCTTCATTAAAAATATGCCCTCCAGAGAATTGTAGGGTTCCCGCCTTAATGTAAAAACAGTAAGAATATTCAAGAAAAACATGCATAAGGCATGGGGCATGGGGCTGGCAGAGGACACCCGCCGACCATTCGGCTTTTATTTGGCAAAATTCATAAAGCATCATTCAACCAACCAACCAACTATTCACAGATGCGTGTAATATGACTTTGACCGCAGTATGAGCTCCAAGTTTAATTTCATCTCTCTCTCTCTCTCTCTCTCCGATACTCACTCATTTTCCTACATTGCCATTGGTTCATTCATTGCTTCTGTTTTTTTCAGTTTTTCATTAAAATTGAATGATGCCAACAGCGATGCCACCCACCATTCTGCATAACAATTCATCTTTAACCCTTCCTTTTGCACCCTTTGCTATGAATTCATACCCATTTTTGCTTTTAGTAGTAAATAATGAAATATCGTGTTCGTTGTCCTGGGTTTCGGAACTTGGTTTTTTGGGGAGTTTTCAAGACTAATACGAAGAACACATAATTAGTACATAGGAAAACAATGACTCCAACACATAGTTGTTGTGTGCGTGGAGGTCCGATTAGGTACCAAAAATCACCCATTGAAGTAACAGAAATTAATTAAACGCATTTCCTGTTCATTTCTTTCTCTCGTGCTCCTTATTGTCTTTTTCTCTCTCTCTTTCTCTCTCTCTCTGCTCTTTATACGAATAACAAAGTCCAAGTCCAATATTTCTCTTTATCTCTCATTACTCATAATCAACGTTCATTATTCATATATTGTCTTTTTCCTTTCCAGTCTACCACCACCTTCCACATCGAATACACCCACCAAAGGCTTCGATGGCAGTTATAAATTGGAACCGAATCTCAGTGCTAAGGAGTTTCTCCCTTCAACTACCATCGCAAATAATAACAACACATGTACATCTACAAGCGGAACCAGTATTGTGGAAAATGGTGAGATGGCGTCTAGTGTAGGAGGCCATAGAGGAAATGCGATGCAGCGCAAGAAATATAAGAAACGAGTTCAATTCAATGATTCACTTAACGGTGATTATCCGTTAAAAACATCGAAGGCAAATTATGCTTCCAGTTCTGCGAACAGTTATGGATTGTCCAAGAACCAGAAGAGACAGGAGCAAAGAGCCCATAAGGCGGCAATGGCTGCCAGTTCAACATCAACATCGCGAAACAACAACGACACTCTGCCGGAGGTACTTGACTGTCGTATTGCTGAGAAAATAAAAAGTGAACTAGAAGCTAGTAAGGAGTCTTTTCCGAATGCACTATGCCTGAAGAAACGCGATCGCTATGTGAATGCCGAAGTGGAGGATGATGACGACTCAGACGACAATGAACATGATGAGCCAACGAGCAGTAATATGGTGGCTATGAATGATACTGTCGATGGTATTAATGGACAGTCGACTCTGGCAGTAGCTACATCATCGGCAATGGCAGATAGCTTCCATATGCGCACAAAAGGTAGCAGGAAGTCTACTACAACCTCTGCTAAAGCAGTCATGATGCCACCTAGCACTTACGATGATGATGATGAGGCTGGCCACACAGCAGGCGCTGATGATGATGATGACGATGATGAGGAACTAGATGAAGAGACTTTGGCACGAGAAATGAAATTGGAGCAGAACTTTGTCGAAGAAGAAGATGAACATGATATTGCGTTCCGTTCACAACAATCATGCCGGGAATGTTCCATTATGCACGATCATAAGCTATGTCCATTGCGAAATGCCATTGCTACAGTAACGGATGCCGTTGATTTAGCGGAATGGATTGAACGACGTAACCTGGAAGCGCTTGCCAAGCTTAAAGCTGATGCACAGCGTCAGGCCAGACGTGCTGCGGCTGCTGCAGCAACAAGTCACGGTCATCGACATAGGCAAACCCATCACGACGATGACGAAGATATGGAAGACATGGACATGGATGACACTTCGCAAATGTCCGAACTTGAAACGAAACCATTAATCACATTCGCTGAGGCTTCAGTGCCGGCTGAATTCGAATTACATAATGTTGAGCCGAATGTTACAGGCGTATTTGCTCGTACCGAAGTACGTGCCTATACACGACTGGGACCGCTCATAGGCCAGCCGGTGGAGACAACTGACGTCCGTGAGGGAAGTGATATGAAATGGGTTTTCGAGATGTGCGAAGCTGGTGCTGCTCAATCGTATCTACTGTGCTGCGATAATCCCAACACATCCAACTGGCTACGTTATATACGACCGGCTCCAAACTATGAGGAACGTAATGTCAATCTGGTGTCCAATGAGAAGCAAGCATACTTTGTAACATGTCGCGATATTAAAAATGGCATGGAACTGCTCTATTGGAGTGATGATTGCAATACAATGTGGCGCAAGAAGCACAACACCGAAAAAACAAGTAAGTTTCTCACACAATCCAAACTGCAATGAATCCATGATTCATCAATAATTCAATAAATCTCTTTGCTCTTTGCTCCTCTCTTCCTTTATTACATTACAGCTTGCGGGGGCTGCAATCTTAAGTTTGACCATCCACTTTACTACCGAACACATTGCTCTGTATTCCATGATCCCTCGATGAGTCTTACTATACGCAAGTATCACTGCAAGGTATGTGGCGGAGCTGTCCTTGGTAAGGACAACATTATAAAGCACGCTGCCGAAAAACATGAAGGCAAGGGTGCTCACCAATGTCAGTTCTGTAACAAGTTTTTCCTGAGACTCAACTATCTCGAAATGCATCGCACATATGGCTGTGCAGCGAATCCAAATCGGGCACAACCTGTTTGCGATTTTTGCGGCCGTAAATTCTGTCAACCGCAAAAACTGAAGGCGCACATCAAACGCATGCACAGCGGTAAGCAGTAACAACGCGCCTCTCATAATCTCTCTAACAATATTTGTAGGTAGTTTTTTTAGTGATCCATCCTAACTAACTAATAACATACTATACAGTATCCTATCGTATCGTATCGTATCGTATCATATATGTAAAAATGTTTGTTCTACATATATCGTATCGTATCGTATCGTATCGTATCGTATCGTATCGTATCGTATCGTATATATCGTATATATCGTCTGTATGCTCGTAACACAGGCGTAATAAAAGTACCATATACAATAATAATATACTCTTATTATCACGTCATGCCATGCATCTGAACTTGCATAAACCTTACTAAAAACGCCTGCTTGAAGCTTATCTAATAGACATAATCTAAGTTAATATAATATACGTATATGTATACATACTACTAATCCCTAATCACTGTTCATAGTTATCATTTGCCAACATCATTATCATTATCATCATCATTACCATTACCATTACCATTACCATTACCATTACCATCAACCTCACCATCACTTTCATTATCATCTGATTTAATTTGAGTTTTGAAATTGGATCCTCATCATTGTTATGCATCATTATTTAATTATATACTTACAAAATATATTCTTTGGATACTAACATTTCCAGTATATTATGTGATATGAAGTATTGTAGATAGATAGTGTACTACTACTTACATTAATTACCCTCTGTATAATGTACAATGTATAGAGGCCTCAAAGATTACTTTGGCCAACTTTGACCGATCTTGACTTTACTCCACTTTTACGGTTACGTACGAGGTACAATAATCCTGTGATTTTCTTCTTGATGTCAATAGATCATATGTATTATACAATATGTAGTATAATAGTACATACATATACGTACATATATTTTGTAAACAATCAACATTCAGACGTATTAAAAGAATATCTGAAAGGACCAAGAATTTAATATATATAATATTGTCTACATATCTTATAACCTAGCAAATCTAAAGATCTCAAACATAATATAGACTAATAATGATAAGAGGTCATCCATATACATAGTATTATATCACATGAATTTCATGATGTTTACACTCTTCCCCTTCCCTGGAACTACTGGTCACATTCTTGAGACATACTCGTATAGAAGTTTTTAAAACTATTTTTATATCCATTTCATACTCGTATTAAATACTAGTAAGATTTTTATAATAAATCTAACTTCGTGGAAACCGATAATATAGTGTTAAATTAAAATTCTATTAGGGCTCTAGATAGGTCACAAAGCCTAATAATATTTTTCAGTATTTCGATTACATTAAAAGATTCGCGTTAAAATACTACAATATTTAGACTGCTGCCTAAAATAGAAGTTTTTAAATTCGGTTTTTTTTTTTTTTAAGTATTCTGTTATAGTCTATCTATAGTACATATGTATGTAAAATCATAAGTGTCTTTTAGTTTGTGCCCGCTAATCTCAGAAACGGTTTAATGCCATTTTCGCTTGTGTATTGTAGCTTTCTGTACGATATAACGTTTATTTCATCAAAATCGAACTACAAAATCGGTTGAAATTCGTGGATCAAATTATGCATATACTCGTAAATCTTAAAGACATATTTTTTTTAAATCCGTGCAAAGCCGATTTTAATTTGCCGGGGCGTAGCAAATCACGACGGGACATCTAGTTATCTTATAAAGTTTTGTATTCTAGGTCTTCATGAAAACGCAAAAACCTAATAAACTCATAAACTCAATAAATTATAAGGTCGTTTTCGTGAACATCCCAAATCAGCTGTTCTCATATACAGAAACTGCCAGTTGAATTTAAACAAAACGCCAAAACTAGTTTAACAATATCGCTTAGATCTCTATACCGTGAAGCTCCTAGGTACTTTTGTCGAGATCTCATAAGTGGCGGACAGAAGCATAGGAGATGTTCCAAGGTTTCCCTATCTTCCTTAACCTTTCACTGTTAGTATGGTTTAATTTGAATGCGTGCACTGCTTGTACGACTCAGCTCTAGCAATTCTTTACATGATCCTTCAAGCCGAATACCAGTAGCTCAGTGCTAGTCTATCCAAAATAACAAAAATAAACAAAATTCTACAAAATTACACTTTTTCATTGGCTAACAAAAAAGGAATCAATTATTAAAACAATAACATATGACAGTTGTTAAACCAATCAAGCAGTCAACGCAGCAACAACATTTGTACTGTTGCTGTACCGGTTGTTTTTAAGTGCTAACTATCTATCATAAACATTAGCCTGTTATCCCGCAAACTGCTATTTCGATTAATCAGTTGACAAAACCCATTAACTATATAGACTAGACAATTCGAACTAAAACCATTCTCATCTTCTCTTTTTTCTCTTTCTGGCAATTTCGAAAAGTTTGTACGGCTTTCAAACAATAAGATCTTATGAAATTATTGGTGGAATGTTGTCATACTCAGAAATATATGTGAATGATTGTTGATGGAACATTAAAATACTCAGCAATATTGAGAGTGAAATATCAATTTTTGAGAGCGAAACTATGGTCTTTGCGGTTGACCTTTGTGACGTCACGAAATTTATGACTATCCCCACCCCTTGTCACACTTCGTTGTGACGTAATATTTATATGGATGACCCCTAATTAGTATTTTAAATGAATTTAAAATTCACAGAAACCTTATTTCAAACAATACTTTAGACAGGAAATGTACAGAACCAATCAAGTAATTTGCTCTTTGTCTTTCTCATTGATTTTCTCAAGACATCATAAGTACCTACTTACTTACTAACTATGACTATAAAAAGTGTTTTTATAAAGTTTTGTTCACAATCCAAAAAAATTGGATATTAAATATTAGATTTAATAAAACCGCTTTAATCGCATAATACCAACTATTACACATGTAACGTACACTTTAGACAGACACACACTCACACACACACACACACACACACACACACACACACACACACACACACAGACACCCACACAGGATATACAAGATACAAGCATATACAAATACAAATACATGTATGATTTAAATTAATTTCGATTTTATGTTAGTTCGGTTGGTTTGTTCCAATGCGTTCATTTATTTTTCTCAGTCCTCAAAATCACCACAATCCAAAATTTCATTTTCTTCATAAATTTCATTTTAGATATGGCTGAAGTTTTACGAGATTTTCAGTGTAAATTATGTTCAAAACTTCTAGGATCACGTGCCGCCCTGCAACGTCACTCGAAGGAAGTGCACAGTCGCAACTCAACTGTGGTCAGTTGCCCACGATGTCAGAAACTTTTCCAGAATCGAAGTAACCTGAAGATACACATGTTGACTCATTCCGGCGTGCGTCCCTTCAAGTATGTAACCATCATCATATAATATTTAATCGCCACCTATCTTAATCTAAATCTGTTCTGTTATTGTATCATACCATTTATAGTACTTATTGTACTCCTGTTGATCTAAGTACTATAATATTTATATTGTTTGTATAAAATTTATGTTAAACAGATGCGCGGAGCCAGAGTGCAATGCGGCATTCACGACTAAACAATGTCTTCAGTTCCATTACAAGAAAGTGCATAACTACACCCAAGAACAAATGCCTAAGATCGAGAGGAGTGTTGCCTATACATTTGATGCATATTCCGGTGGCATGAAAGTTGACTTTTTGGGTAAATTGTGATTTTTGAGGGACTTTAATCAATTGATATCCAAATCGAAATTGTATTGTCATTACATGCAGAACAAGCGCCACGTCGTCGACGTAAAAGCCTAGAAGACCAAAATTCGATGCTTAGCTCAAGCATTCAAAGTGACACGGAGTACTCAGATGACAACATCTATGATGCAATAAAGAAATCCGGCAAATCTATTAAGGATCTTTGTCGCAATGAGCCGAATTTATCATTACTGTCTTCTAAAATATCGAGTCTTTTCGGAGACAAAGTGAACCCTGCCGCTAGTGTTCCACCGGCAGTCGGTCGGAAACGCAAGAAGAAGAAGGAGGCTCCACCACCACCACCACAACCGCAACTCGAGACGCTGCAACATCATCATTTGCCTCAACACCATCATCACCACCATCAACATCAGCTTACCCAACAAGCGCCGCCACATCCCCTACATCATCACCAACAGCAGCAGCAACAACAACAACAACAACAACAACAGCAACTTCAGCCACCTCCGCCGCAACACCAACAACCGACATCGAGCATGCTATGCGAAGAGGACGATGATGAGGATGAGCGTCTAGAACAAGTGCGCCGCAAGCAGAACGCACAGTTGAGTTTAGTAGAGTCATTTCTTACGACAACTGCTCAACGATTAAGTGCACAGCAACAGGTGCAACAAGTGGTTGCTGCTGCAGCAGCGGTTTCCGCAATGACAGGTGTTGCTGGTCCGGATGACCCAAGCAAACTTCATATGATGAGCGGCTTAAGTGCACAGCACATGGGCATGGGAGCACATGGTGGTCTTCAAGATGATGACGAGGACGATGATGAAGAAGACGATGATGGTGCCCCAGGTCCCGGACCGGGAAGCCAAGCCCATCTTCATCAACAGCAGCAACATGCACCGAACCACCCACATCATCCACATGTTCACGCACATTCGCATCACCAGCCCACCCACCATGTGCAGCATCAACAGCACCAGCAACATGCTCAACAACACCATGAGAATAATAGTTACCGCCACACCGCAGCCGCTATGAATGTTCTTGGCCAAAATTTGGTTGTAAGCAAAGGTAGCAAGAAATGGATTGGTGTTGACGATCGACACATGAGTCGCGATTGCGCTTCAGTGGATCGTTGCGGCTTGGACGGAGGAGATGTTGGGGAAACTGGCAATGGCATGACTAATGGCGGTAGTGGTAATCAGAGTAGTGCATGTAGCATGTCTGGCGGACCCAGCAGCTCTGATATTGGTCTTGCCGGATTTGCAGTACCACCGAGTACAGTGGATGAGCACAATAAGCTTATTGGACAGAATCGTGACTTTTTAGCGCGTCTTATGAATTCTGCGAATGCCAGTCATGCACATCACAATGCGAATAACCGCGAGGAAGACGAGAACTCCTCTTTCTTAGACGTTGTGGAATCGAATAATAATGCGGCTGCTGCAGCAGCTGCAGCCGCAGCTGCAGCACAGATGTCTCAGTATCATCATAATGCTTCGGTGACTACCAATGGCTCAAATACACCGACCGGTGCTGGTGGTATGCAAACTGGAGGTAACGGCCCCGATGGGACGCAAATGCAGATGAATTCATTAACGCATCCGCAATCTTTTATGAGTTCATTCTACAATAATGCAAGTGCAAGACTTGGGGTTGCAGGCACAAGTGTTTCTTCGTCGGCAAGCATGTTGGTGGAGGCAGCACTTAATTCAGTTGGCAATATGATTGATAATGAAAGCGATGACTTAAAGGTATACTGCTTTTAGTAATAAAGTATCCATTTCTAACTTTACAATCCACTTTTTAGGTACCCACCGAGAATAATATCAACACCGACAGTCCCATGAGTTCACATGTCGATCCCGAGGCCAATCGCTTTAATAACTCTGCGCCCAATAGCTCGATTGGTGGCATGGATAACCTAGAAAATGAGCTTAAGATGATGAAAAACCTAAGCAACTTCCCAATGCAGATACCACCGCTGCCCATGTTTCAGAATGCAGCCAATTCGGGAATGAATGCCTGTAATATATCGCCCAGCGCCTCTACACCAACGAATCCACAAAGCAACCAACCACCAAATGATGTCGATGTGGATGCTGGCTCTACTCCTCGTCCCCACCACATAAGTGCTGCAGATTCCGATGGCTTTTCTTCAACGCATCATCGTACACCACCCTCACCCCAACCGATTTCACCAGGTAGAGACTACGGAATGTTCACTGGCGGCAACGGCTCCAATGGAACTCCCGGTGGTCCTGGTACTGCGGGTAGCACAAGCAGCGGCGGTGGTGGTGGTGCAACTGCTGGAAACAATAGCAACCACAACATATCGGCATCGTCACCACTACCATCACTGCAAGCTCAGCGTCGCAACGCGTCTAGCGTTGGCAGCAC
The DNA here is from genome assembly GCA_035041805.1 of Amiota mariae. Classification (NCBI taxonomy): domain Eukaryota; kingdom Metazoa; phylum Arthropoda; class Insecta; order Diptera; family Drosophilidae; genus Amiota; species Amiota mariae. The sequence continues at coordinate 181,739 of JAWNKV010000667.1, forward strand.
ATATCCCGAGCACGAGCTCATCTCACCAGCTTCATCGCCGTCAATACCACGTTACAATTTCAATGGTGACATGATGCGACACAAACGTGGCAGCGATATAGATAACGAACGTCGACACAGTCTCTCGAGACACAATCATCTTTCCAGCGATGAGGAAAACAGCATAATGCCACAAAATAGGTAAGTGTAATGCGAATAACAATTAAATTCCATACTACTAAGAGTAATCTATCTCCATTGTTACACAGCACTGGTCAGGACATGCGCATGAAATTTCCACAATCGCAAATTGATCTTATGTACTCTAAGTACGAAAGTATGGCTAATGCTGCCAACCTGAACAAGTACAATAACCAGTCAGAGTTGGACTCACCAGCCGATTACCGCAACACCCAGAGTAACTCAGCTAATGCAGCAGTTAGTTCAGCCAACGATTTATCCGATTTACAAGGGCTTGATATGTCATCCCGTTCCAACATTGTTGGTGGAGGTGGTTCGTCAAGTAACTATCATCACAACTTCCAATTGCCAACAAGTTCCAGCGCTAACTTGCCAGGCATCGGACGCTACCATCATCACATTTATGACATACTTTCTGAACGCGAACAAAACCAACAAGCCCAATCTCAGTCCCAGCAACAACAACACCACAGTTCTGCAGCGGCAGCTGCAGCTGCTGCCGCACAACATTCTCATCAGCAGGATTCGCACAGCAGTCAACTGGCTATGCAACAACACCAGTCAGCTGCCGCCATGCACAACATGCTCTCCGATCAACTAAGCGAACAGGAGCACGATCAAACCACATCTGTTGATTTAAGCCGCACGGCCAATTATGTAGTCTCATCACCACCTCAGTTGCCCTACAACCATCCCCACCATGACATGCTACGCATGGCCTCACTCGATCTCACTCCCAATACAAATATGAGTGTTAGCAACAATCGCTCCTTCCTCTCATCACAAATGCAACATCAGAGTCGTGAATCACTCGAACACCATCGCCTACTCTCGACCGTTGAACAGCATCGCATTCTCGCCGCATCTAATGCTGCAGATCAACATCGTTTGCTTGTCGATCCAACTGCTCACCTATTAATGGAGCAAAATAACCGCTTACTTGCTGGTTCAGCGGATCAAACCCGACTACTTGGTGAATCGGCGGCTGCTGCAGCACAAAATCGTCATATGGCTCGTAGTTTCGGGGCCTATCATCAGGTTGCTTCCGGCAACTATCATCCGGGAGTAAGGCCGCCACCGGTTCTGCCTTCGGCTAATCATCATGCTTCCAATCCATCCAACTACCATCCGTTTCCAGCTTACTATTAGATAATGCTGAACAAAGGAACACATTAACGAAGGAACGAAGGAGCGAAGGAGCAAAGGAAAGGGGACATGACCGTACCCAATGACACTATGGTGTTATAATTTTTTTTTTTTTTTTTTGATAAACCAAAGAAGTTTAATTCTTTACTTGCTACATTACTTAGCAATGCACACATACAATTATGCATATATATATATATACAATATATAGTATTTAGCACATATGTATGTAATTAATAATAATGATAAAAAATAATAATTTATTTCAAGTGACATGGACATACAAGAAAAGTAAGCCTACTTAATAATTAAAAAATTAATTCAATACATGCGCAATGCATATAAAGAAAATTAAAAAATATATATATATATATATATTATTACTTATATAAAATAAATATTAAATATTGTCAATATATGTGTAATTTATTAAAAAAAAAAAAAAAACAAATTAAAGTATTATCTCTCCCAATTGTTTGGAACACACGGAATCGGATGAAAGTGATTTGAAAGAAATTCAAATTATGAAAAACTTCTTAAGAAAGAAATTATTTCTGTAACATCTAAGAAGGAGTGTGGAGAGTCATTCTTTAAAATTATTATTATTATTATTATCTTATTGTACTAAAAAAAAAAAAAAATTAAGTCAGATGCTTAATAAATTAAACAAGAAATTAAAAATGAGAATAATTACAATACACAATTATTGAAATTTTAATTAAAAAAAAAAAAACAAAAATATGAAATATGAAATATTAATAAATATTTAAATGTTTATAAATATAACATACATACATACATACACACATACTTAATATTCTATTAATGCAAATTATTGTGTTTCTGTTCCTTTTTGCAATTAATTAATTAATTAATGACTTAATTAAATATTTATTTATACCAAAATAATGAAATGACTAAAAAAAAAAACAAAAAGATAAGGCAAATGATTAAATATGTATGTGTATACATAAATTATTATTAAATAAGAAATACATATTTTTTTTTTTTTAACTTATTTTTATTGTATAAAAAATATTCTAACATAAATTGTGCCAATAAATTAAAACGTCAAATGCGTTTAATTTAAATTCTTTTTATTACATATTATTATTTTTTGTTTTTTTTATTATTTTTTGTTTTAATTTATACAAAGAAAGAAAGAAAGAAAATTTAAAAAAAAAAAATATAAAAAAAAAACCAAAGAAAAACACTTTATAGTAGTATAAACTTCGGTTCTTCATCGAAGCTTACATACCTTTCACACCCACTTACTATGAGTATACTTGCCCAAATATACTTATAAACTATAGAAGTTGTAAAACAACATAATTTCTATGACACTTCTATTGGCTCAATTGCTCGATTTATCCAAATTTTGATGCTCTAACTTAAAAAAATAGTATGAAATTAAAGTAGAAACCCCGAAGTGAAATCATGGAGAAACTGTTAATACTCTAATACTCTATGATGGTCGTTAGACAGATTTAAATCATTCAGTTGACTACATTAAGATTATGATTATGTAAGTCATTCATATACAAATAGACTTTATAGTAAGTAGTACTAAGCTCTATGAGTTCCAAAAAAGGTTTGAAAGGTTAACAATAGTAAATGAAAAATACTTAAAATACACAAATGTAAATGTACTATATACTATTATCAACATCTAGCAACCATTCAAAATTATATATATGTATGTAAACACCATATATATTTTATATATGAAATATATGGCTATGGATTGTATAATAAATTATACGAGACCCTAGAGCAGAGAAAAAACAAAAATTAACGAAGAATATCTCAAATTGATCCTTCGAGATCATTTTTATAATAAATAAATATAATACTTATACTTATCCATGTATATATATGTATGTACATATACATACATACATATTTACATATTGTATGTGTATGTATGAGACGTGTATATTTTGTTATCCATTGAGTTCTTCCATACCAATTTTTAACTGTATTTATTTAAACTAAGTTTTCCCATAAATTTAGATTATTTTATAATACTCGTAATACTATACCACATGAGTTTTTATACTAACTTATACTAATGCAGTTAAAAAATTTCATTTTGAAAAGTGTAACTAACAGATTAAAATTATACTACTACATACAAGATAAGATCAGATGACTGGTGACAGTTAACTTGTGGGAAGTCCAATTTTTGGTTAGTTATTAATAGTAATATTTCATTACAATAGTATTACACTCAATTTTCTAAATTTAGTCAAAATATTTGAGTAGGATAACAAAGGTCCATTTACAACTCTCTCTTTCTCTTTCTTTTTCTCTTTCTTTCTCTCTCTCTCTCTCTCTCTCTTTCATTTTCTCTCCCTATCACTTTCTTTCTCGGTCTGTACCAGCAAGCAAAAGGCAATCGCATAATACTGTTGGCGCACTAAAGATTCTTCCTTTGCCACAACATCAAAATATTAAGTATTATAAAATATACTATTGTATATCAGTTCTTTCCAATTCTGTCTTCCTATTTATAATTTACACGATTTAGTTTTGATTAGCACTACTAAAAACTTTGTAATACAATCGAACTAACGTTACTGGAACTGCTACTATTATAGAACGTTTTTTTTTTGGAAACAATTGATTGAGTACTTAGAGATTTTTTTTTTAAATTTTAATATAATATTAACAAAATATTACATTCTAGAGATATACAATATTTTTACACCGAAAAAATGGATATTTGAACAAGTACAAAAGACAAGTAAATAATGCAAAATATACACGTAGTACTTACCAGTAATTGAAATTATCCATCATCAGTGGGTAAGTGGAAAAAATCAAATCGTATTTACTCTATTAAATCCGAATTCACAAGGAAGGGAAGAAAGTATTGTATAACCAACAAACAATACAAGATATTTGAGATATCAATTGTAATGATTTTTTTTTTTTTTTTAATACATATGTATACACATATGTACATACCTACTGCATATGTGTGTAGGTACATATGATATACATATATGTATATGTAGAATATCTACATAGATATGATAGATGATGATATAAATATGATGTAAACTGTAAACATAAACCAAAGAAGATTTACATATTAATGATTTACTGAATGATATACCGACGAGTAGTAAATGAATGAAGATGAAATGCTAAAAAAAAATTATGCAGAAATATGTAAACATTAATGAAACTTAAGTATATTAAATGAAAAAAAAAAAAAAAAAAAAAAAAAACATCAGGAACACAGCTCAAGCAACATGGGAAATTATTTTTATACATCAAAACACACATCAAGAATATATTTTTTTTTTTTTTTTTTTTTGGTTAGTTTTTGTCATTTTTACTACTTACAATATAATTACATAATAAACATATTTATTAAGAATTTTAATAAAAAAAAAAAAAAAAAATTCTAAGAAATAAATACATAGAAGGAAATTTAATAAAATGTTGCTAGATGTTAATGGTAAAAGAAATAAATATGTATACATAATATGATACATTATTTGTCTACTTATCTATGTATATGTGTTAGAAGTAGTATATGTACTTATATGGTTAGAGAGACAATTAAACATACATACTTGCATATGTATACTATGATGTGTGTGTGTTTTTACAATGCAATCTATAGTAATTTTAACAAGTAAATTTCATGTGAAGTGAAATGAAAAAAAAAAAAAAAAAAAAAAACAAATCATCATGCTAAAATAAAATATGTAATTGCATACGGTCTAAATAATGAGAAATCACACCCTCATACATACTATTTATAATCCCATGACAGATCAAAATATTCAATTCAATTACCTTACAGGTGGAGAGATATTATTAATATCCATTTATCCCTAGATCCAAATTTGGTGGTGAGACAATATTTTACATCATCACTACTATACACTACTATATTATTGACATAAAATGATCGAAATAAAATGATCGGTGAATCCCACAAGTTCCAGCCACTTTGGTTAATTATATAATAGTACAATAAGTACTTGATCAATAAAGCTAAAAATTCTAATGATAGCAACAATGATGCTACTTATGTTTATCATAATGATGTCTCTTTTTAAGACAAAGATAAAAATAATAATAATAATGTTAAACAGTATTAGGTGCAGGTATCAGATATCTAAAATCTAGTACTAACTATCAGCGATCCATAATTTCTTATAGTAGTAAGTATAACTTTTATTCGGAAGTACTTACATACTCGTACATACAAAATTTGATAGTCCATTTATTTGGATATGAGGGTGTACACATTGTTTTAACCATCTGTGAAAACAATACATATATGTATTTATGTACCATATATAACATATGTATATACATAAATACATGCATACATACATACATACATATACATATACATAGTATATACATAAATACATAAATAAATAAATACAATTAATTCAATATGTAATAACATTTAAATTAGCAAGAGCACATCATGCATGCATGCATGATAATAATCATGATGATGATAATGTTAAGGAGCATTGAGATGATAATGATAATGATGATGATAATGATGATTGATATTGATCATGAATATACATATGGAAAATAAACAAAAAAAAATATAATAATATTATGGCATAATTAAAGTATATAATACATACATACATACATACATACTTACAAACAATATATTATATGTATACAAAAAAGAAAATACAAAATAATTGTAATTGTGTATGAGGTTTGTTTTTTTTTTTTTGTTTTTTTTTTTTGATATTATTTTTATTGCCCAAGCAACCAAGTCGGTTTTTATACATTTGTATCATCATAAGGAAATTTACTTGGACATCTAAAAAATATTACAATCTTCTATTAACGAGATCGTTGGGGTGAAGTCTTTTAAAACGACGGCGGGTAAGACATCTTGACAAATGTTTGGGGTGCTTTAGCAAACGACCATTGTATCCACTGCTGAAAAAATGTATTTCCTCAATCACCGTAAGCATCATAAGGTCACGGTGTAGTATGGTGTTTCGAAAATACCATGGTGCACCAGTTATGCGGCGTGGGGCTTTCTTTTGAGTTGCTTGCAACTATTTGAAGATATATGGTACCGCAGTCCCCCATATTTGAATGCCACAACTTGTTTATAAATCGTCAACAAGTCCAATTTCTTCATCTTTTGACAACAGTAAGCAGTGACTCTCTTCATATGAGTACGCCAAGTAAGGCGCTTGTCCAGGATCAGATCTAGGTATCGAATGTGATCCACCTGAGGAATGATTCTAGAGTCATACGAAATAACTGGACAGGCGCCACGCCTCCATGTGTACGTGCAGTTAACGGATTTGAGAGGATTTATACCAATGTTCCATCGCTTGGCCCATGTTTCAAAAGTGTTTTATTAGTATTATTAATAGAATAAGTATGTACATATTAAGTTTGTTTAAAGGTTTGTGTAAAGTGTGAAAGAGACTTCAAAGCATAATACACAAACCATGGTAAGTAAATTGGTTGGACCCAGCTAGGGTCTTTTTTTTATGCTGGAGAGCTATGCATTATTTTATTCCATCCAAATTTGTGAAATCTGTGGTCAGAATCATGGAAACTATGAGATGAATTTCGCTTATACTACATACATATGTAAGACCAGTTCGACACGTTCAGTTATGAGGCTGTGAGTTTTTACCGATTCTTCTTTGGTAACTTAAGATGCCATCCACACGTTTAATCTGGCACCAAGTAAATATTTTCACTTTCCTCTTTATTTGTGAATTTGTTAACTTCGGTCGAGAAGCAAAATTGTTCACATTCTGCTCCTTCAGCAGTGGAATTTCATTCAATCTAACTCTACGAAACCAAGCGAATATGAAGAAACTACAATAGTGGATCAAAACAGGAACGAAAACTTGGAAAGCGAAATGTTTCACTCATAGTACATGAGTTAAAGCTTACGGGGTAGCTCTAGTCTTGTGTCAACAAACTCGTAACTCAAGAGTGAGCTCTGCCCGAAAAAGTCAACGTGTAAAAAGGCACTAAGGAATTATTGGAAATATGCGCCTTCCAACAGATTCATCATATAAAGGAATATTGCAAAGATGAAACAGATATCCGTTAACTGTTCGGCCGGATGCCGGAATTAAAAACCTACGTTAAAGCTTTAGAGGCACTTTATTTAATCCATATAACAAATAAAATTATTATTTTTTATTACACAATAAATAAAAAATCAGCACACGGAGGGTTCCATACCAACGTCCAAGTTTTTTTGAAGATAAAAAAAAAAAGAATTGTATGTATTTAAATAATAGTGAACATCATATACATAAATAAATACAAACTGCTTTAAGTTACAAAGCATTGCTTGAAACATAAGCTATTATAATTGTAATTAGTCCTTTATTGAGATTTTCTGACTTATCCAGTGGATTTTCTATAAATTTTGTCGTTATAGCGGCAATACAAATAAACACACTGTGAAATTTTCAATTTTCTATCTATAACGGTTCATGAGATAGAATTCTGTGACGGACGGATTGACGGACAGCATAGGCTAGTAGTATGGTCCCATTTTGACCCTTTGGATTAAAAATTAATACTCGAACTGTACCAAGGGCAAATTATGATGAATGAATACCAAAGGCCCGAATGAGTCCCCTACGAATGTTCGCTTGTAAGACGCAACAGTTGACTATTTTCGGAAGGCTATCCGGCTACAAAAAAACATCTATCCGTTGCATTTCTAGCCAAGGGTGTTTTTTTCTTAGAAGTTCACAACTTTGAGTTGGCAACACTGCTTTATTTGACAACCAATTTAACAGCTGATAGTAAGTAGCTTTTTGTTTAGTTTTGTTACATACACATACGTATTTCTCTTGATGATTCCTATTGATAACACATACATTCATACATATGTAATTACATACATTGTTGAGAGCTGAATATTGAGTTCCAATGGAAAACTTTAGGAATAATAACATACATATGTATGGAAAAATGTGTTACAGACATACATATATTTTATGATCCGAATTTCGAGGTACAGGATATCTATGCAGTCCATGTATCCGACTTAAGTAAACCTCCTACTTTGATGTTTTTGACATTTTTTCATAGAAAAAGTATTCATATAAACAAAATTTTTGTTAGTAATTTTTCGTTTGATCGATTTATGTACATATGTATGTATGTATTTATTTACAACTCAATAAAATTGTTGACGTTTCTCCCATTTAGTTTCATCAAAATCAACAAAAACAAATCATAAGAAAACAAAAACAAAAATAAGAAACGTGAACTTGACAGTAAAAAAAAAAAAATAAAAATAATAATAATAATAATAAAAAGCCATTGGATTCCGGAGTGTGTTGATAAGATTACAGATACAGATCGAAAAAAGATTAATCAAAAGACCTACAACATAATAGCACCAAGCAAGACAGAGAGGAGCTTACGGTTTATATCAACAAACGCTGAGTAAAGTACAAAGAGAGAAGAGTACTAAGAAAATTCAAGAGACAAAAATTGATATTGAATTGATACATAGAAGAAAAGAGAAGAGGAAAGCTGCTTGTTGCGGTAGTGTTGTTGATAAGAGAGAACAAACAAGTGAGGGTTCACTGTATTGTGTAGTTTCTATAGAATTGATAATCATGACGCAATTACAAATAATCTCATGAAAGCAAAATCAAAAGCAAAAGCAACGAAAAGCATCGAAAAGCAAGAAAAGAGAAGAGAAAAAAAGAAACGAAAAGAAAAGAGCAAAGCTCTCAGTACGCACACATGCATGCATGCAAGTGTATTTATGAATGCATGGATGTAGATTGTATGTGTGTGCGAATTTGCGATAATAAGAAGAAATCATATACAAACAACCGAACACAACCGAACACAAGCGAACTGAGTGCTGAGTGTGAGTGTGAGTGCGAGTGTGAGTGAATGAGTAGTGATAAGCGAAAGAATATAGAAAATAAAGTGAGCAAGTGATGCCGAACAGTAACCCTTCGTCGCCACCGACTCCCGATCTGGAGCAAGCACAAGTGGGTAGCGCTGTACTTCTCTTAACACCCGAAGAGATTGAAGAATACTTAAGATTGCTCGAGGAAAGAGAACAAGAACAAGAACGAGAACGAGAACGTAAAAACAACGAGGAGAATGACGACGACTCTAGTACTAGCAGAGATACCATAGATAGCAGAGAAGACGACGAAGAACATGAAGTGCTTAGCGGCTTCTTTGGATCAATACGAGCGCGATTGTTGCGGTTACTTGGTAGATTTCTGCGGCGAATAAAGACTTTGGATATGCACGGCGGTACAACAGGCGATAATACACAAGTTGTCCATGGACTTATCGATTTTCTGGGTGGTTCACTTGGTAGGTAGCCCTATCAATTTGATTCTTGATTGAAATTGATTGATTGACAGACAGGCAACTATTGAACTAAGATCAGCTTTAACATACTTACATAAAGCAATAATAAAGTGAATAGCAATGGAAGGTACAATGGCGGCAATGGTAGTGACGGTAGTGATGGTAAATGAGGCCGCAGCAGAGTCACGGCGGAGGTGTCAAGCACGTGTTCACTTGTTGTTATTGACTAACTGACAGACATAGAGACTTTCTTTGTGTATGTTTGCATTTAATTCTTAATGGAAATTTTTCTTTATTTTCTTATGTTGTTGACTTGTGGAACAGGTGGTGCCGCTCAGGTTTATGTCTCGCAACCCCTTGATACGGTCAAGGTTAAGCAACAGACCTTCCCAGAACGTTACAAATCAATGGTTGATTGCTTCATGCAAACCTATCGCAAAGATGGTATACATCGGGGTCTCTACGCTGGTTCAGTGCCAGCGGTTGTTGCAAATGTTGCCGAGAACTCAGTATTGTTTGCAGCCTATGGCGGTTGTCAGAAATTCGTCGCATATTTGGTTAACAAAGAGGACGCAGAGAATTTATCAACATTGGAAAATGCGTTTGCCGGCTTCTTTGCGGCATTTTTCTCAACATTTACGCTTTGTCCAACGGAATTAATAAAATGTAAACTGCAAGCGTTGCGTGAAATGAAGAATTTCGTGGAGCCGGGCATGGCACGAATACGTACACCATGGAGCCTGACTCGTTATATTTACAAACAAGAGGGTATCTCAGGTTTCTACCGTGGTCTAGGCACAACATTTATACGTGAGATGCCTGGTTATTTTTTCTTCTTTGGCGGTTACGAGGGTACACGTGAACTCCTCAGAAAGTGAGTCTAATCCATTAAATTATAAATTCAATGAATTTTACAATATTTATTTTTATACACTTTTCATTTTATATAGACCCGAACAGACCAAGGATGAAATTGGCGCTTTGCGTACAATGATAGCTGGCGCCATTGGTGGTGTAACATTGTGGACGTCTACATTTCCAGCGGATGTAGTCAAATCACGTATTCAAGTGAGAAATCTTAACCAAGGCATGGTTGCCGTGGCTGTCGATATTGTCCGTCGTGAGGGTTTCCAAGCTCTCTACACGGGTCTTTTGCCATCCATATTACGTACAATACCAGCGACAGCGACACTCTTTGTCGTTTATGAGTACACAAAGAAGACATTATTGGGCACAATATGACCTGACCTGACCTGACCAGCACCAAGAACCACAACTAATCATAATAAATCAAAATCAGTGATAAAGGCAGCACCGGAAATGGTTTTACAAATCACCAGGATGTAAGACCCTATTTCTATCAACTGTTGTTTTGACTCTTTCTTTTTTTTCTCTCATTTTTGTAACATGTGTGTTCATTATTATTGATTGTCCTTTCCTTACATAAACATGGCTTACACATTTATTATTATAAACTACATACTTACTTTTTTATGTAGACATATTTCTTGTACTATGTGCATAAGTATAAATATGTATTGTCATTTATGTATACAAATATACACATAAGAAATTCCATACATAAGATATACTACATAAGTACATAAATTTATGTAGTAAAATAATTAAACAAAATTATAGTATTCTTCCAACTATATTATTGTCGTGTCGTCAGTCAACTGCTAAAGTATAAATATGTTGTTCTATACTTTCATACATTGTGCCAAATGTCGCTTGAGAAATTCTTGACGATCCTTGGAGGTTTCCAGTTGGCGCCACTCATGCCAATAGATCTATGAGTGTATTATATAAAGATAAAGATGAATATATTAATATGTGTATGATGTTAATGATGATTGGTAATATTTATAGAAATATACAACTTAGCATTAATTTAGTCTATTAGTTAAGTTAACCTCTTATAATTTGTTGTTCTGTTTGTTTTTCCTATTTTTCTATGTTTCCAAATATGTATGTACTTACTTATGTACAATAATAAAAACAATCTTAATGATGAATGAAATGGAATGGAATGGAATGGAATGAACTAAAGTATCTAGCTACATGCATACATTATTATTATCTAGCAATACATACCACAATAGGTTTGTTTCCGAGAATTCGTAATTGTTTCAATTTCATATCAAAGAGACCCGTATTCCGATTTTTATTACGCACAACATTATTCCAACCAGCGACGACAACAACAATGGTATCGATATTATCATCAAAGGCATTGGCGCCCAAGAGATGTTGTCGCGTCAATATTTCACCACTATAGTCTGCAGGGCATTCCGCGACAATGGGTAGCGCCTTTTGCCGTTGCTTGTCATAGCAAATAACCAAGTCACTACGTTCATAATGTGGTAACACATGCTTTAGACTGAGTTCTCGGAAAAGCGTTGCTGCACATTCTTTAATCTCCACCAGAATTCGATCTGTGCTACTCAACTTAAATTTAGGATTACGTTCTGGAATATATTGCGTATAGTGTTTGCCCATTGAGCGTCGCTGTTTGTCGCTAAGTTGTTTTCCCGAATAGTCGTGTGTAGTGCCATTCAAATGGATCTTTATGAAGGAATCAAGGTGAAAGTACTCACGGCCAGGTAGATTGGTCTTATACATATGTTTAATAAATCGATCATTGAAGGCCGCTTCCAGCAACTCAGCATCATACTGGCCACCACGCAGCGTTAAGTAATGCAAACAATTACTAAAGCAACGTGGATGACGTAGGATTTGGTCCATACGTTCCGGTTGTCGCAGCACTTTTGGTACTCTAGAGCAGATACTCTGAGCAACCCCAGAGGGACTCTCATAGTTGAAAAGCGCAATCACATGGCAAATGCGTTCAATGTCTTTGAGACGAGACGTTTCCAAATCACGATCGAAACGTTGCAACACGCATTCGAGAAGCTCATCATCACATGTCTGCAAATCACAACCAAGTAAGGCAACATGCAGGCAAGCTAACGGCGATATACGATTGATTTGACCGCGAAGTGCCTCAAGTAAGCGCATCATAGTATCGACTTGTCCCAATTTACTGCTGTACCGCAGTACTTTCAGTATTGACACAAGTGTGATATCCTGGACGGTGTCCAATTCGGCGAGTAAACGTTGATAGAGTATCTCAATAAGTTCCGGATTACGTATAGGCGTTTGTGTCTTAAAGAAGCCCATTGACATGACTCCCAGTTCAGCCAAAGTCATTTCATTAGTGCAACGCGCTAAATTCTCCTCAAAATCGAACATACTCATGATGGGTCGACGCATTATATTACATAGAAACATGGATTGAACCAATTGTTCTGCTGGCATTTTGCGTACCTTGCGACCGAGCTTACGTAGAGCCTCCCATACAAAGTCACCGATACGCGCCAGGCCGAGTACATACCAAGCATCACAAACCAACAACAATTGTTCTTTGGGCCATCGTTCAATGCGCCTACAACATTCAATGTCCAATGTATTCCACAGCGTCATATAGTTGAGCGTACGAGTGCTCGGCACAGGCGGCAATAGAGCGATTTGTCGTAACGTTTCTAACAGTTGCTCATCGCTTAATTTATGCACAATATCACAGTAGCACTCAAAGAATTCTCTAAAACGTTCATCTTCTATAAGTGCCTGCGGTGTGCGGACAAAGTATGCAATAAGTATGCAAAAATCCGCGAAACGCTCATCTGTTGGTGCTTCCTTCGGTGGTTTCAGTATGCGTGGTGACGGATCAGATACTGTTGTTGCTGTTATTGAGTCATCACTAGCATCACTAACAGGTGCTGCTGCTGTGCGGAAGATTTGATATGGTTTCAATGATTGCACTAGTATTTCATGTGCAAATTGATTCTCTCGATCAACGAAAGCTTTGGCAGTCGCACACGCAGTCCGGTGTAAAAAGGCACGCTGTGTGAAGCTTGTGGTGGTGGTGACCGCTCTAAATATATGTCTTAACATCTTAAATTTGATAGATACAACAAATATAATTCATAATTACAATTATTTTTAAAAATACTTGTGCCTCTGTGCCAAGGAAACGAAATCTTCAGCAGAATATGTCTATGCATGCATGCATGGATGGATGTATGTATGTATGTATTTGTGCAGAGAGAACACACAACACAATCAGCTGATTGTATGATGATGAACAGTGTTGACAATGTTTTTGAAAACAATGAAAAACAAATGTACTCCGCAATTCTGCAAATACTCAGCCAGTGTTGCTATGAAGTAAGTATTCGACTGGGCGCAATATGGGGAACCGTTTTAACTGAAACTCCTTGCATTCCCGTTGAAATAAACCGTAACTCTTATAAGTACATATTTCTATAAATTTTTTTATTAATATAAATTCTTCTTGGCAAATAATTCATTCTATTTTTGACTCTTCTTCTTCGGTCATACCAATTTTAAGAGCATTTGTAAATATAATTAAACTAGAAGTTGTGGAATTAAAAAAAAAAAATGGGAATTTGAGTTAGTGATCCTTGGCCCAGCAAGCATCATATCATCATGCATTAATTTGCATTTAAAGTTAATCACATTTTACTTTGCTTTTATCAATGCATTCTCCAGCCGCTCCATCAAGAATCAAAACCATTTTCTCGCGGTTAATTCGGGATGCTGGCAATGACCTATCATGGCTAAAAAAGACACGCTACAAATATGAAATAATATAAAAATATATGAAATAATCAGTCTTCCTAGTATCATGAGTTGTTACTACTCACCTGGATCATTTCAGCTTTATTAGCTCCCATTAAGGCAAACATGGTAACGTGAGCATTATTTATCAGTCTATATGTCATGGTTATGCGTTTGGGTGGTGGTTTTGGGGAATCTTCAACAAATGTTATAAGTTTGGCTGACTCTTCGAGAGCTTTATGCTCGGGAAATAACGAACAGGTGTGACCATCTGGACCCATTCCTAACAATAGCAAATCAAATTTTGGTGTCTCACCGCTGTCACAAGACAAGCCGAAATCCTTCCATATCATTTTCTCATAGTTCGCCGCACATGATATCAAATCTAGATGAGTTTCTGCTGGTTTCAAGTTAGCATAACCGATGGAACCCAATCGACCGAAGACTTTTCGCTTGAATTGAAACATATTGGAGTCGTCATCATCGTCGGGAACATGACGCTCATCGCATAGGTAAAAATGCCACTTACTAAGGTCGCAGGATACAAGTGGTAATGCCTCTGCTAAAAGATCGAGTAGTGAACCGCCTGAAATGCATACAAACAACAACAAAATTACATAAAGAATTCATGCCATGACATTCGTACATATGTAAGTGTGTGATGTGTGATATGATGATTGTTGATTGGATGCGATTGGAGTGATATGAAGGTCACCTTGCTCCGCAGATTGTTGCTATAGTTACCTGAGAAGCCGACGCGAAATGTTGTTTTTGCATTGGGACTGGCTTCTGCCACCCGATCCAATTCACGGACTAAGGCTGCGATCACTGAATGTTCCGATGTTTCAACGCACAGTCGCATTTTTTAATCTTTTCTTCCTTCTACTTGGAATTTGGAATGTGTTTCGTTTCCTTCGATTGTCCGATTGGTTTGATTTAGTTTCTTTCAAGCGAATCGAACGATATGACTTGACTTTTTGCTATTCTCTTTACACTTTGCGCGGTTAAGAGTTTGGTAATGCCAGATGTGGTCAAATTAGTCTCTCATCACTCCAATTATTATTATTGTATTATAATTTTTTTTTTTTTTTTATTATCTAGCACTGACTGAATACTGAATACAATACAACTACAAAATAGTGTTAGTCAATGACATAAAAGAAAAATAAATATGATGGTATTCTTATTTTCAAGAAAAAAATAATAAAAAAAAAAAAATTTCAGAGAAATTGTTGCATTCAATATTAAATCATAATTAATAAATCCCCGTGCATGATGCGATTTTA
Source organism: Amiota mariae (assembly GCA_035041805.1). Lineage (NCBI taxonomy): Eukaryota > Metazoa > Arthropoda > Insecta > Diptera > Drosophilidae > Amiota > Amiota mariae. Next base: position 197,338 of record JAWNKV010000667.1, read on the forward strand.
ATTAATTGCTGAAAAAAAAGAAATTTATAAACTTTGACAAGGGCTGGAAATTTCATATTTTTCGCATTACGCATTACGTCAGAAGATCAGAAGATATTGTGTTGTGGCCTTTCGTATGTGTTTCGAAGGGATGCATCATGCAATGATAATGAATTGAATTCATGCACTGCACTAATTTAATATTTAATTATAATTTTTTTTTAATAACAAATTCAAATTACAAAATTATTAATTAATTTATATGTACATATATAGAAATAAATATGCAATATCCTCAAAAGATATTTTTGTTGTTTATGTGCCGGGTACCGGCGGAATCATCATGAATCAATCGTTCGTTCGTTCGTTCGTTCGTTCGCTCGTTCGTTCGTGTATGTGCCGTGTGTGGTCGTCATAAGCAAATCAGCTGGTTTTATGGCTGAAAGTTATAAATGATAATGATGATGATGATGGATCTGCGCAAGTCACAATAAATCTAACACATCTCCTCCACAATTTATTGGGGTCAGTGCATGCGATTTTCATTAGTTGCTGGAAAAAGAAGTTTTAATAAAAAATATAAATAAGATTTATATAAATAATAAATAAAATGAATTATAAATACATACTTATATGTATTAAGAAATAGAAAAACTATATAAAAAAAGTGAAAACAACAAATATTTAATAATTGACAATAAAATTAAAATGGACAAATGTGTGACCAAAATAATATAATTTGATATAATTTGTTGCCAAAGGAAACAACAGAACAAATACAAGTCACAGATACAAATAACAAAATCAAAAGATTAAAAAACTATTTTTATTGTAATAATGGCACAGGCGACGAAGCTTGACGCAGAGCGGATTTGTCGCGTGTGCCTGCGTGAGCACAATGAACTGTTTCTGATTTATGATGAGGCTCCTGTGGAACAGGGCATGAACATTGTTCAGATCCTAAATGAATGTACGCGTTATACTGTGGAGCGTTTTGATATGATGCCACATCAAATGTGTGCCGGTTGCATTGCGGAGGCACGTGCCGCATACCGCTTCAAGCGAACAGCCGATGAGTCCTACAGGAAACTAGTTAGTATGCTCGGTCGTATACCACGCAAGAATAAGGACAATTGTGTTGATAACGGCACACAGACTGAACAAAGTACTCTGTATCCATGTGAGGTATGCGAGGAGAAGCTCTTCAGCATGGGTGAATTGCGCCAGCACCGCAATGCCGTGCATCAGTCGGAGTTGAAGTGCAAGGTGTGCGGCAAGGTTTACGAACAATTGCGACTATTGCAATTGCATTTGGCACAGGCTCATGATGAACACGGTTCTGTGAGTGCGCACTTACAGTGCAAACAGTGTGAGAGAGTTTTTAGTCGACGCGATCATCTTGTCCGCCACAAGCGTAATGTACATCATCAGCAGATACCGACGCGTTCAAAGCATGAGCAGGAAAGTAAAGTGAAAGCGGAGAAACCACCGGATGGTCTCTCATCACTATTGGAAGAACCAGAAATGATAGTAATGGCAGATGCAACTGATAAGAGCCTTGATAATTACTGGATGAGCAACATGGAATCCGATGATGCAACGGAATTGGGTGGTGCAGGCGGTGATTACCAAACAAATCCAATATCTAGCGATGATGAGGCAAAGCCTGACGACCTTGATATCAATCACAAGCTGTGGGTTGCACTGGAACCAGAAGTGAATATGGATTTGTCCTCATCACAACTAGATGAAAAAGATGAAAAAGGAACAGAGGAAACCAGCAAAAAGAAATTGAAACGTAAAAGGGCCACACGCAAAAACAAAAGCTATAGTGAGGGTTACGATGATGATGACAATGTTGGTAATAATAATGAAAGCACTGACAATAATGACAACGACGATGACGATGATGGTGCATATGATCCGAATAGCGATCATGATCATTCATCCGATGATGACGATGAACTATTCGAAAAAACTGCTGACGCAAATATAAAGGATGACATAAACATACAAATAAAGAGTAAGTAATTCATAAATATATTCAACAACTAAGTACATACAATATTTATATTGTTGTTGTTAATCTTTAGCCGAACCTTTGGAATTTGAAAGCAACGGAGGTGGAGGAGGAGGAGCCTTAGATACTCTAAGCAACGCCGCAATCTCATTGAAACGCGAGAAATTGGAATTCGAAGAACACCTCAATACATCTGCGGAACCTGTTGATGTGATAGATGGCAACAAATCTAATTCTAATGCAATTGAAGAAGCAACTGCAACTGGTAGCAGCAATGAAAACAGCAAAGCTAAAACAACAAAAGTTACTAAACCGAAAGTGGAGATTGTGCGTGAATATTTGCAGAAAAAACGAACACCACGTAAACACCGACGCGACGATAATCCCGAGAATCGCTGCGATCTATGCCAGCGCACATTCTCAAGGCATTGCCATCTTCTACGACACAAACTATCGCATCTAGAACAGAAACCTCATGCCTGTCCGCACTGCCCCAAGACATTCGCACGCAGTGACCATCTGAAGGCACACGTTCTAAGCTTGCATGGCACTCGTGACTTCAAGTGCACGATTTGTGATGCGGCTTTCACTCGTGCCGATGCACTGGAACGCCATAAGGTTAGCAAACACGACGGTGCCGTTCTAGATGGCAGTAGCAGCTCAGCCGCAGGCGGTTTACTAGAAGCTAAGCTACATGCCTGTGAATACTGTGAAAAGAAATTCACCAGCAAAAGTTACTTGCGCAAACACACGCTGATACACACAGATCTGTTGTACGCCTGCAAGAATTGCGATATGACATTCAAGGAGCGCCAACAGTTGCGTGAGCACGAGAAAACTCACACAAGTGAACGCAACTTCCTTTGCTGCATTTGTGGCGATAGCTTTGCACGTAATGATTATCTGCGTGTCCATATGAGACGTCATAATGGTGAGAAGCCCTACAAGTGCAAATATTGTGGCAAAGGATTCCCTCGAGCCACCGATGTCAAGGTGCATGAACGGTGAGTCAAACAAATAATAATTTCATTTAGTACGTTAAATCATTTAATTCTATTGTATCTGTGACACAGTTATCACACAGGCACTAAGCCAAACTTGTGCACGCTCTGTGGCAAAGGTTTCCATCGCGCCTATAATCTAACAATTCACATGCGAACGCATACGGGCGAGCGCCCATACAAATGCGATCAGTGTCCCAAGAGCTTTACGCAAAGTAACGATCTGAAGGCGCACATACGACGCCATACCGGGGAGCGTTACAAGTGCAATGAATGCGATGCTTGCTTCCTGCAACTCTATGCAATGCGTCACCATGCCCTCAGTGTGCATGGCACTCATATTGAATCGAAAACGGGTCGCTTGCAACGTACTGGACTCTATGATGATCCCTCGTCACAATCACAAATAACAACTGTGTTGGTTGCACCTCAAAACTATGAGGCCACAACGCATCAAGCACAACCGCCACCGCCACCACCACAACCAGTGCAGGCAACAACAACAACTGCCGCTGCTACAACGACAACAGCAAATCTATTAAATCAGCAACAGCAGCAGCATCAACAGTCTTTATCATCTCCACAAGTACATCGCCAGCACTCTCAGGACACAGGACAAAATTATCCAACATCATCGTCTATTGAAACGGTTGTCGTACAGCCAATGACTGCTGCTGCACAATTGGCAGTGCCCGGTCATGAATATTTGGCACCATATATACATATTCCCAGTGCAATTGGTAAGTTTTAACCGAAGCAGTCCAAACGGTTACTTACAATATTTAAGTATAAAACAAAATCCTTTGTCCACAGTTCGAATACAACAATCAATCAATCATCAACGGCCAGTTTCCAATCAGGAACAGCAACAAACATAAACAACGAATAAATGAATCGCTAAAATGGGATCCGCAATCTAAATCCCTGTCTGGTCTACTATCCAAGCCAAGTCAAGTGAAGTGAAGTCAAGCGAAGCGAAAGCAAAGCCTTTCGTACAATAAAAATACCAGAACAACAAAGACAACAGTACTACGAGTACGCGAGTGTATGCGAGAGAGAAACTTAATGAATCGAATACATATATGAATATGAATATGAATGAGTCAACTATGTTGCAAATAATGTTTCTCGCTCGCTTTTTCAGAACTTAACTTTTCAACTATCAAGCTAAACACAATCTTCGGATATATCGAAGATTTTATAGTTTTCACGTTTCAACTCACAAGTTGAGAATTTCAAGTCTTACAAAAATAGACAACTACGAGCAGTGGAGAATAAGAATAAGAATAATCGACTTAAGATTTCAATAATATGAGAATAAATGTTTAGTTTACCAATTTGTAATAAGAGAATTTACAATTAATCAATACGGGTAAACGTATCCCATTTGTATTATTTGTTACATATCCCAAGGCCTTAAGTCAATTTATTTTGTATTTTATACTCTCCATTGTATTATGGCATTTTTTACTCGTGAAAGCTATAACAATCCTTTATTGCATCATGATTATTATGATTATTACGTATGTATATGTAATTGTTTATATATATATAATATATAATATAAATAAATTCTATTGTATAAAATTCCATGGGACAATTTATTGTAATTAAAAACAATATTAATACAAAATATATGATAACACACTTCTAAAATATTTATTAATACTATGTAGTATCTAATGTATTTGTATGTATAATGATGCTTGGATCTCATTGCAGCGTCTACGATTCTAAAATTTCAGCTTAAATACCTAAATTCACATCAAATGAAATCAATTTAATTACAAATCTTAATGAAAAGTTGGGTTCTTAACACCCGAAATTATTAGTTTGAAACTAAAATTATAAAATTTTTATTATCTTTTATTCCAATTCAAAATGGCAGTGTACCATGGCCAATCCAATCCATGGTCATCTAATTAAATACTGCACAGATTTTTCAAATTCAACAACTTGATAAAAAAAATAACACGAAAAAAAAAGACTAAAAGTACATTATATATAAAGATAAAAAATTATCCATAAACATAAATGATAAGCCACATTGGTTGGTGTTGGATAATAAGCGTAAAGACATAAAGAATCAACAGACCTCAGGTATAGAAAAGAATTTATAGTATTGTAGAGTTAAAGTAATTTAGTTGGTAGGTAAAATCATCATCATCATCAAGATCAAATCATCATCTGATTAGATCATAATGGGCAAGTTCTTAGATGTCATCTTCCTTGAACTTTCGACTAAGCCGGCTGTGTGAATGGAACTGGTACTGGAGCCACCACCTGGTGTTCTTTGCAATGGATGTCCAGATCCACCAGATTGCATTGCACCACTACTACTCAAATGTTGTGTAGACTGTGAACGTACTAAACGTGATTTCAGTGAACGAACATTGTGTCCCATTTGTTGATGTTGATGATGCTGTTGGGCAGATGAAGATGTTGGTGTTGGTGTTGGCATTTTTCTTGGTTTCGGCAGCCTTGATAGAGCATCATTTTCATTAAGTATCTCTGGATTGATATCGTTGCTGTTCTTGTTCTTGTTGATGTTAATGTTAATGTTGTTGACATACAATTGTGCCTGTGTATGTGTACGTTTAGCACTTGCTACTGTAGCAGCGGAAGCAGTATGTGTTCTGCCCTTGGCATGCATGCGTTCATTATTCGCACGCAGAACGACGGATGATCGTGCAGCTGGCCCAATGTATTTTTGAAATGATTCATAAGTATCTTCCGTATGCATTTCGCTGTCAGTCTGTTCAGAATCACTACTCGCTGGTACAATATTCACTGGAGGCGGCGGTGGCATTTGTTGTCGTAATCCGCTTTTGTTTAGCGAACGACGTTTCCCAACTTTTTTGATGTGTGATTTGTTAGACATCGTGATTGTGCTTGGGGTTGGACCCGTGCTTGTGACCCCATTGCTACGACGACCAATTGATTTGCGTTTAATGGTAGTGGCAATGATGCGCTTCCGTGGCGATCTAATGGACATGGACGGCGGCTTAAGGAACAAAGCAGAGTCTGCTGGAGAATTTAATGCTCTTAAAAGGCTGCGTTTAGCGTTTGGGGTAGTTTTTTCCTTTGGATTGAGTTTACGTTTATTTAATTGACCAGTAGTGGCACCAGCAAGCATAAGATTTGCATTCGAATTGGGAGTTTTTCTTAAGGATTGACTCGATGTTGACATGCTCGATATACTTCGTAATGAGATTGGGGTGCGCGGTGGTGCAACGGTGGTTTTCTTGTATTGCGTTTGTGGTGTTTGACCTTGTCCACCATGTTTGCGTGCGCTACTCTGCTGTTCTTTTGTTTGACGTTTCCGTTCCCAGTCGGCAGCCATTACTTCCAGTATATTCTCGCCATGTACAGTAAAGCTTTTATGCTCACGCTCTTCATAAATCTTTACAAGCTCAGTGATCTGTTGTTCAATTTTGGGTAATTTCGTTGCAATTGTCTTTCGCTCACGTTCTTCTTTGAGCAACTGACCGCCACGATTATTATAACGACCTGGCTCATTAGCCTTGGCCTCTAGCGCCACCATACGATCCCACAGGATTTTCCGATCAGCGAACAATTCAAAAATCTCATGATTTGTATTGTAGTAACGCTTGATGTCGTCCAGCTCGAGCTCATGCAGCATTAGAAGGTCTTCACTATAGTAATCGTTACGGTATGCAGTGAACCGTTGGCGTTCCACATCTGAGGCAAGTGTTTTATTCCACCACTCAGCAATCTCTTCGCGCACCTTTTCTACGTAAATCTTAAGGTTCTGGCAACGCAATGTCTCACAACGTTGCAACTCTGCCGACAGAACATCGTACGTTGTTTGGCTACAGGCAACGTGCTTACGAATCCTTTCCATATGCGCTTCGTCCGACTCCTCTAGACGCTCCCATAATTTCACGATCTTTTGTCGCTTATTTTCGATGCGTTCTTCAAGGTCTGCAACCTTCTCGGACATAAGCTTCTGCATGTTGCGCAGTAATGTCAACGATTCACTCTTAAGACACGGGTATCGTTCATTCAATAGACGATCATCAGCATCTGTAGACGGAACTAGCTGCAGCATTTTCATATTCTTCTTAATATCACCACGTAACGTTACCACCGTGTCTAAACGCCTCACACGCTCTTCACGCAGTGCCTCGAGATGATGTCGAAAGTCTTCAATTTCATCAGCACTAGGCAACGGATCGACTAGCAATGGTCGTGGCGTATCTCCCAGTTCTTCACACAGTGCATCCTGCTGCAGCAATAACTCACATATTTCTTCCTGTCGCTTTCGCAGTGTTTCACGCAAATCCTCCAGACTCTTATCGATTTCCATTTGTACAACTATTAGAGGCATATCCGCCTTTATCTCTGGCAATTGGCATTTGTCTGTCTTGAGTAGACGTTGCAAATTTAATGCTTCTTCCTTTAATCCATTGATGGCACCTTCCAAGTTCTCTTTTTTCTCTATCGACTCCAGTAAAATACCTTCGAAAAATTCATCCGAGTGATTTATAAATCGCTCCATGTGTTCTGTGAATGACTCCGCATCGAACATATGCCGCCATAATGCAAATATTTTATCCTGTTTTTCCACAATATTCTGCAGATGTTTCTTCTGCAGTTCTTCGAAGCGATTCATCTTATTTTAATTTATCCTCTTGCACAATTTGTGTTTTCTAATATTTTTTCACCGTTTCCACCTTTTTATTTTTTTCTTTCAATCAGACAAATAATTTTGTAGAAAACACAATTAACAAAACACACACAATGACGCCGGACGACTTTGAATTCGTTAAATTTGAAGTAAAAGTACTCAGTATTCGCCGCCAAATGCAAATACCCATTACCCACTATTGACTATATGATTACTTTATTAATTTCCATTGTGACAAAAATACACAAACTTGAACAGTTTGCTCTTATTTATTTGAAATGAATTTGATTTTTCACACTAGGCAAACATTGATCACGAAATGATTCCTAAAAAATTTCAGCAAGTAAACATGAAAAAATGGCAGAGAAAAGTAATGCGCGCAGCGAACTTACTTTTATTTTCCATCATTTCCTTATTAGCGTTTTCATCAAATTCTTGGTACTATTTTGATAGTTTCTCCCAAGATTTATTACGCAAGTGTTTATTTTTATACTCCTCATTTTTTTTCCCCCACAATGGTGCAATGGTGGTTTTAGAAGCATTCGATAAATTTTAGCAAAAATTGTTTGCTCATTTTGCCGAGTGTTCACTATAAAATTAATTTTTACGAATGATGTTCGTGCCATCCATGTTCGTCTGTCGCGAACACCTCGACTAACAACAAGTTCGACGAACAAATTCGCATGTGTATGACTTGCTTAAAATGGACGGCATCGAAGTAATCAAAAAAATGACAGAGCAGAAATTGGTTCACACGTTTCCATAATCGTAAATCTTAAAATCTCACCAAAAATCAAAATATTTTTGATTACTCGGTTTTGCTCAAGGAGTTGATATGAAATTGTGTGATAGACAAAATAAAAGGATAAACTTAAGAGGTAAATATTTTTTATTGAAAACATATTCTTATTCTATTCTCATATTCAAAAATGTCTTCGCATCGTCAAGGGTACCGTGGCACCCTCGGTATGAGGTAGTGGTGGTGTGCCACTATAAAAGTGTCTATCCTGAAACTGCTTTCGCAGTACTTCAAGGTGATTTCCTCTTCTGTATTCATAGGTCGACTTTAATGCGTGCGACCAGGTCCCGCTTATTGCATTTTAATATGTTGGCTTACTCACCAGCAGTTTGCCTACTATGTTTGCTGGGTGATAGGTCCCACACTGTTTCCCAGCGCCTATCACATTCAAAGAAAGTGTGATTTGTATCGACTATCGTTTGCGCCCCCCATAAATACAATTTGCATTTGCCACTTTACCTGTGGAGATATTGCCGAAAATATGCAAACAGATAAGGAACCAATTTTGTCATTATCGTTTTTTTCATTACTTCAATGCCATCCATTTTACTCTACCTTCCCCTTGTAAACTCACTTGATATGAGATCAAATAAGAAATAAGAAAGATCAAATTCATACATTTCAAATAAATAACAGCAAACTGTTTAAGTTTGTGTATTTTTGAAAATTTTTACAGCACTAGTCACAATGGAAATTAATAAAGTAATCATATAGTCAATAGTGGGTAATGGGTATTTGCATTTGGCGGCGAATACTGAGTACTTTTACTTCAAATTTAACGAATTCAAAGTCGTCCGGCGTCATTGTGTGTGTTTTGTTAATTGTGTTTTCTACAAAATTATTTGTCTGATTGAAAGAAAAAAATAAAAAGGTGGAAACGGTGAAAAAATATTAGAAAACACAAATTGTGCAAGAGGATAAATTAAAATAAGATGAATCGCTTCGAAGAACTGCAGAAGAAACATCTGCAGAATATTGTGGAAAAACAGGATAAAATATTTGCATTATGGCGGCATATGTTCGATGCGGAGTCATTCACAGAACACATGGAGCGATTTATAAATCACTCGGATGAATTTTTCGAAGGTATTTTACTGGAGTCGATAGAGAAAAAAGAGAACTTGGAAGGTGCCATCAATGGATTAAAGGAAGAAGCATTAAATTTGCAACGTCTACTCAAGACAGACAAATGCCAATTGCCAGAGATAAAGGCGGATATGCCTCTAATAGTTGTACAAATGGAAATCGATAGGAGTCTGGAGGATTTGCGTGAAACACTGCGAAAGCGACAGGAAGAAATATGTGAGTTATTGCTGCAGCAGGATGCACTGTGTGAAGAACTGGGAGATACGCCACGACCATTGCTAGTCGATCCGTTGCCTAGTGCTGATGAAATTGAAGACTTTCGACATCATCTCGAGGCACTGCGTGAAGAGCGTGTGAGGCGTTTAGACACGGTGGTAACGTTACGTGGTGATATTAAGAAGAATATGAAAATGCTGCAGCTAGTTCCGTCTACAGATGCTGATGATCGTCTATTGAATGAACGATACCCGTGTCTTAAGAGTGAATCGTTGACATTACTGCGCAACATGCAGAAGCTTATGTCCGAGAAGGTTGCAGACCTTGAAGAACGCATCGAAAATAAGCGACAAAAGATCGTGAAATTATGGGAGCGTCTAGAGGAGTCGGACGAAGCGCATATGGAAAGGATTCGTAAGCACGTTGCCTGTAGCCAAACAACGTACGATGTTCTGTCGGCAGAGTTGCAACGTTGTGAGACATTGCGTTGCCAGAACCTTAAGATTTACGTAGAAAAGGTGCGCGAAGAGATTGCTGAGTGGTGGAATAAAACACTTGCCTCAGATGTGGAACGCCAACGGTTCACTGCATACCGTAACGATTACTATAGTGAAGACCTTCTAATGCTGCATGAGCTCGAGCTGGACGACATCAAGCGTTACTACAATACAAATCATGAGATTTTTGAATTGTTCGCTGATCGGAAAATCCTGTGGGATCGTATGGTGGCGCTAGAGGCCAAGGCTAATGAGCCAGGTCGTTATAATAATCGTGGCGGTCAGTTGCTCAAAGAAGAACGTGAGCGAAAGACAATTGCAACGAAATTACCCAAAATTGAACAACAGATCACTGAGCTTGTAAAGATTTATGAAGAGCGTGAGCATAAAAGCTTTACTGTACATGGCGAGAATATACTGGAAGTAATGGCTGCCGACTGGGAACGGAAACGTCAAACAAAAGAACAGCAGAGTAGCGCACGCAAACATGGTGGACAAGGTCAAACACCACAAACGCAATACAAGAAAACCACCGTTGCACCACCGCGCACCCCAATCTCATTACGAAGTATATCGAGCATGTCAACATCGAGTCAATCCTTAAGAAAAACTCCCAATTCGAATGCAAATCTTATGCTTGCTGGTGCCACTACTGGTCAATTAAATAAACGTAAACTCAATCCAAAGGAAAAAACTACCCCAAACGCTAAACGCAGCCTTTTAAGAGCATTAAATTCTCCAGCAGACTCTGCTTTGTTCCTTAAGCCGCCGTCCATGTCCATTAGATCGCCACGGAAGCGCATCATTGCCACTACCATTAAACGCAAATCAATTGGTCGTCGTAGCAATGGGGTCACAAGCACGGGTCCAACCCCAAGCACAATCACGATGTCTAACAAATCACACATCAAAAAAGTTGGGAAACGTCGTTCGCTAAACAAAAGCGGATTACGACAACAAATGCCACCGCCGCCTCCAGTGAATATTGTACCAGCGAGTAGTGATTCTGAACAGACTGACAGCGAAATGCATACGGAAGATACTTATGAATCATTTCAAAAATACATTGGGCCAGCTGCACGATCATCCGTCGTTCTGCGTGCGAATAATGAACGCATGCATGCCAAGGGCAGAACACATACTGCTTCCGCTGCTACAGTAGCAAGTGCTAAACGTACACATACACAGGCACAATTGTATGTCAACAACATTAACATTAACATCAACAAGAACAAGAACAGCAACGATATCAATCCAGAGATACTTAATGAAAATGATGCTCTATCAAGGCTGCCGAAACCAAGAAAAATGCCAACACCAACACCAACATCTTCATCTGCCCAACAGCATCATCAACATCAACAAATGGGACACAATGTTCGTTCACTGAAATCACGTTTAGTACGTTCACAGTCTACACAACATTTGAGTAGTAGTGGTGCAATGCAATCTGGTGGATCTGGACATCCATTGCAAAGAACACCAGGTGGTGGCTCCAGTACCAGTTCCATTCACACAGCCGGCTTAGTCGAAAGTTCAAGAAAGATGACAACTAAGAACTTGCCCATTATGATCTAATCAGATGATGATTTGATCTTGATGATGATGATGATGATGATGATTTTACCTACCAACTAAATTACTTTAACTCTACAATACTATAAATTCTATTCTATACCTGAGGTCTGTTGATTCTTTATGTCTTTACGCTTATTATCCACCACCAACCAATGTGGCTTATCATTTATGTTTATTTGTATTTATAAATAATGTTTTTTTTTTTTTATTTTTTATTATAATTATAAGTAATATTAGAATATTTTTAATAAAGTTGTTAAATTTTAAAAATCTGTGCAGTATTTAATTAGATGACTTCTTCAGTTGGATTGATTCAGTTAGCTTGGAACACTGTGACTTAAAATTACTTAAGATAAGAAACGAGTAAAGATATTTTTTGATTTGATTTGATTTAAGTTAATTTAAAATAAATGAATAACATTAAATGTATAAAGCCAAGGATCAGGAAAATGTTAATAATAAAGGAATTTAAATTGTGGATGTACTTCTATCTTCAGATTGGATTAATTGAGAGAAATGCGAGAGTTGGTATTTTCATCAATGTGACCTCGTTTGGGTCTATTGCAGCAAAGCCCATAATTAGTTTCCTCCGAGAGTGTGGAAGATGATTTTCAAGATTTTCTGCTAAAATAAATTTGCTCTGTTGCCACTACTTCTATCCCGTTGGGGGTTATTCGCATTGCATATTATATATATATAACTATACAATTTTCATTTAAGAAGCCTGAGACTATCCCGATGTATTTCCGAAGTAGCCTTGGTAAGTTTTGAATTCTGTTGCAAGAATGTTTTGTATTTGTGTCTATTTAATATTAGTGTGATTTACCTTTAAGGCAGGGCTGTCCAACTTTTTTGATTCCCTGGGCCACATAGGAAGAATCCGCTGTTAGTTGGGCTGCAGATGGAAAATTTGTTTGACGACAAAAAGCTCGCCACTTTGGAAGTGTCTGGGCTACATTCACTTGGGCTTCATTAGGTCCGCGAGACTTGGGTTGGACAGTCCTGCTTTAAGGCAACCTACACAATGGTTCTAGATCCAATAAGGGCATCAGTAGGTATGGAGCTTCTTTCCTGGTTTCTTCATGATATCAAACTGAGATGAACATGAAATTATGTGGAGCTACTCTTTTTAGTAGTGTTAAGTAGTCCGAGAATAGCTTCAATTTGTTTGTGTTCTTCTTGACTCCTGCGCCACCACCTGTGTCCGTGTCTTCAATGACTGTCAGGCGACTCCCAAATTGACAGACTATAGGATGCAGGATGCAGTCAAGTCATAACTATTTATTTTCCTTAGAATTCTTAGAATTAAAATCAATCGAGTGTCAGAATGTTTAATGGCGTTTCAACATCAATCAATCAATCAATAAATTCATCCATCATATAATTGACAATTGTACACCGTCTACAGTGTTTGAGAGATCTACATATATTGATCTTGAGATAGACATGGACACATATCCAATCCTCTGTCTGGATATGTGACCAGATATTTCCATCTCTCTCTCTCTCTCTCTCTCTCTCTCTCTCTCTGTCTGTGTCTGTGTATCTGTCTCTCAGTGTCAGATGACATGCTGATGATGCTGTTCTCCATTGAATGGAGACAAGTGACTCTGATTGACCTATAGATGGACTCGGGAACCTCATATTCATATTCCTTATAGTGTAAACTGATAAATATATAAGTAATAAAGTAATAAAAAAACATTGTATATTTATATATATTTTTTTTGTTGTAATTTTTATTTGTTTTTAAATTTTTAGTTTTTGTTCATGTTTTTCATTTTTTATTATATATTTTGGTTTTTTTGCTGCATTGTGTTGTTGTTGTTTCAGTTTCAGTTTCGCTTTCTTGGTGTCTTCATTGTTATGTTCTTTGTGTGTGTGTGTATGGGTTTGTGTGTGTGTGTGTGTGTGTATGGGTTTGTGTGTGTGTGTGTGTGTGTTTGTTTGTTTGTTTTTTTTATTTTAATTTCTCATTCATTTCTCTTATTATTGATAAACGCAAAAATTGATTTAATTTTTTTTTTTTGTTTTTTTCTTTTTATTTTTTTAATTAAGCATAGTTCGGTTTTCTGCTTTCTGTTCTTTTCCTTTATCTTTGTTGTTGTTGTTGTTCTTCTTCTCTTTCTTCTTCTGTTCTATATTGTGTTGGATGGTGTAGGGTGTAGTGTGTAGGGTTTATTCTGCTGTCTGACTGTTTGTTTGTTTGTCTTGTAAATTACTTTAATGTAATTAATTAGTAATTTATTAAATTTAATTAAAAGTGAAGTTGCTTTGTTATTGTTGTTGTTGTTGTTGTTGTTGTTGTTATTATTATTGGTTGCTTTAAATATTGTTGTTTGGTTTTTTTTTTTTGTATCATTTACTTTAATTTTGTTTATTCTTTGTTTTTATTTAGACTTCGACTACTTTTTGTTTTTTTTTTTTTTTACGCATAAACTTCATTTTTCATTTATTTAATTCTCAATTCGTTTTATTTCCATTTTCCTTTTTTTATATTTTTTATTCTTTAATTAACTTTATTTATTTATTTTTTTGTTTTGTATATTTATATATATTTATTATGTATATATAAATAAATGTTTTTATAGAATTCTTTTATATATATATATATACATATATATATATATATATAATTATGTATATATAAACAACTTATGCCAACTTGTGTATGCTTGTGTTCTTGTGTGTGTATGTGAGTGTGTGTGTGTGTGTGGATGTGTGTGTGTGTGTGTAAAAAAAATCATTATGAAATTATTGCTTGTATTTGCTTCAATTTTTATATTAATTTTTATTATTATTATTATTATTATAATTTTGTTATTTTTATTTTTTGTAATAATTTCATAATGTGCTGAATTTTATATTTTGTATATATTATTATTTATTTTTTTAAAATTAGTTTATTTATTTTTATGACCAACAAAAAACAATTCTTTTTTTTATATATATATATTTTCTTTTTTAATATATGTATATATTATATACTATGTATGTGTATATATTTGTTTAGTTTTAAAATTAAGCAATCGATTTAAGATAAAAACATTTATTAAAATAATAATAATAATAATAAAATGGATAAAATTAATATAAGAAAAAATAAAAATAAATAAAGTTGTCTTAACCTAAAGAAGAGGTTTATAAAAATAAAAATTGTTTACTTTAATTTTTTATGTAAGTGTAAGTAGTTTATTTTTATATTTTTTCTATATTTTTATATATAATAATAATAATAATATTATTATTATTAATAATAATAATAATAATCATAATAATAATAATAAGCTTTATTTATCATTAAGTTTTTATTAATTAATTAATTTTCTTTAATTTCTTTCTTGGTTTTTTTTTTTTAATTTTTAAGTTTCAATTGCAGCTAAAATGTTTGTTTGATTAGTAAATGTTTTTTTTTTTTGGTTCAAAGAATTAAATTTCTTATATTTTTATTTTTGTATTAAGGTGTTTCCTACTCCTTCTTCTTCTTCTTTTTTTTTTTTTTGTTTTCATTTAGAGGCCTTTATTCGTCATCATGGTCAACATCATAATTTGTTTATTTATTTTTATTGGCATTTGCGCTTTCGAAGGCGTTTGAATTTATTTTTATATATTTAAGTTTATATAAATAATTTTTATATTCGTTCTACTTTTTTTTTTTTCTTATTTAATATTTTATTGTTTTTTTTTTTTATTTTGTTTTGTTTTTTTTTCTTCGAGGTTTCTTTTGCTATGTGTCTAGTGGCCTACTAAATATACATAAGTATTTGTATGCATGTAATGTATGTCCATCCATCCGTCCGTCCGTCCGTTTGTCTCTATATCCGATAAAATATAAAGTATTATTGTGATCCCGTTGATTATTTGATTTTGATCTAACCATATTTCATATTCACAATCTTGAGCCAAGGGTCGCAGCTTCTCTTACATTATATGCTTCATGCTCCAATTCCAATCAATACTTAATCAATTGAGAGCTCTGTTTTTCTGTTTCTGTCAATTACTTATAATGCTTGTGGTCATTCATCCCAGTAACAGGAAACGCGACCATAGAGAGAGAGAGAGAGAGAGAGTCCATCGAGAGATATTGGGAATATTGAGAGTCCTTTTATATTTTTTTAATAGGCATATGGTGCCATGGAAGTTTTTGAATAGAAAGATAGAATTACTTTAGTATTCGCATGGTACTTTGGTCTCTAGAGAGTCTCTAGTCGTTGTATGGATATGGAATAGAAGGTAGACGAAGTGGTCGCTACGTACGTTTGGCTTGGCTTTGAAGAATTGATATAATCAATCTTCAATCCAAAGCAATCATATTTAAGTACATACGTATGTACTTATGTGGGTTGGTATGGATGGTAAATAATTTCTATTTTTACTTGCTTTAGTTACAAAACAATATTCTCCCTGCTCTTTTATATGTCATACGTACTACGTGTATATGACCAATGTGCTGCCTTCTTAATAATTGACCATTTGTACAAGATTGTGAATAGTTCTAATCCTCATCATGATGACACCATCATCCCATCCCATCCCCCTCCCCCATCCCCCATCTCCACTTCTGCTTGTGTGATTGTTGTTATTGTTTTTAACTTTTAATTTTCACTATTTCTATTTATATAAATTTCATATATTTTTTTTTTTCGTTTTTTTCGTGTTTATATGGAATCGCTTTGTTTTTTTTTATTTTATTTTATATTTTAAGTGCATGGTTTTTAAATATTTTGTTTTAAATTTTATATTCGAACGGATTTTCTCATTTTTTGTAGTTTTTTATTTGAATCATTTTTATTTTATTTAATATAATTAATTATATATTTGTAACCCTTCACATTTATTTTAGTATAAATTTATGTCATCATGTATGTCATCGTCATCGTCTATATGTTTTTTTACGATAAGTTAAAATTTACTATTGTAAATAAAAGATCAGGTCAGCTCAGCTCAGGTCAGGTGAGGAGAGGAGAGGCTTGATCAGATCAGATCAGATCAGAACAGATCAAGCTGATAGTCACGTCTACAATTGAGGGGCTTGAGAAAAGGTTGGTTCGGAATATGAAGAAGTTGGAAATTTTTAGATCAAAGTTGAATACCAACTATAATTTCCTCTCTCTCTTTGTTTGTGGTGAACAGTTTTTGTCGAGCAATCATCGTTTGTATCTAAGACTTAGCAGTGCAGTCCTACGAGGAGATCTACGTCTGAATAATGTTATGAGGAAGTTCTCACGCCCACAAGTTAAATACCAGAGAGATATATGTGTATGTATATAAGTCTGTATGTAAGGCCGAGGCATTAATAGCCCCATATTGAGTATTCTACGTTCATT
The DNA here is from genome assembly GCA_035041805.1 of Amiota mariae. Taxonomy (NCBI): domain Eukaryota; kingdom Metazoa; phylum Arthropoda; class Insecta; order Diptera; family Drosophilidae; genus Amiota; species Amiota mariae. Next base: position 214,492 of record JAWNKV010000667.1, read on the forward strand.
ATTATTATTATTATTGGAGTTGGTGATTTGGTATTTAAAGCGATTGTTTATCTCTGAGACTCAGCCCTGTGGTCGAGTTACTTCCTCTAAGTATAGACAAATGGATCTTTTTTTGGGCGAAGTTTCATGATTTTGAACAATAAACCATTGTATTTTCGTTTATTGACAAGTTTATTATCACCAAAAGTGTGTGAAGGGTATTTGGTATTCGATGGAACCGAATATTTTTATTACTTTATTTTTCCTTTTTTTATGTTTTTGATTGATGGAAATTTATTTAAATTTATTATAGTAATTTGTTTTTTTGTTTTTTTTTTTTTTCTGTTTATACTATTTCTTGCTAAATTTGTTTTTTAAATAATTTATTTTATTTTTAATTTTTATATTTATATTTATATTTATTTATATAAAGTTGATTTATTATTACATAATATTATAATTTAAAGTTTGTTTGTTGCAAATTTCTCTTTAGGTTTGGTCCAAAACCTTCTAAGTCTAGACACAAGCATTTCATTATTATTATTATTATTTTTTTTTTTTTATTTATTATTTATATATATATATTTATTTAATAATAATATAGTTCTTGTTTTTTTTTTAAACATAATTTTAAGGTTTTGTTGTTGTGGTTGTGGTTGTTGTTGTTGTTGTTTATTTTGTTACTAGACTGGAAAAGCTTTGGTCCAAACGTCGGATCTTTTGCGTAGATTGTTTCTTCTTCTCTAATTGGAAAATTTTATTTATTTATTTCTAATTTTAATATTAATAATAATAATAATAATAATTTTAAGTTTTTATTTATTTTATTTTATTTATATCTAAGATAAATAACAAGAATGTCTTTCTGACTGTCTGTCCATCTATCCGTCCGTCTGTCCGTACCTTTTTTTTCTCATGTCCTAACTTCCTTCCTTAGAATGAAATCTTCCCTTTATGTTTGTCTCATATCTTTTGTTTTGTTTTCCGGTTTGGTGTTTAGTATTTTTTAAGTATTAAATATTTTTTAAGTTGATTTTAATTAAGCGAAGGCTTTTAACAAAAAAAAAAAAAAAAAAAAAAAAAACAATAATGGACAATTTTTCGTTTCTCTTTTAAGAAATACTATTTCCTAAACGATAAGAAAAGGGACATGGAGGCGATGGAGTTATGATAAAATCAAACACCCACCTACCCTCCAAACATCCTCGTCGTCCTCCTCCTCCTCCTCCACCACCTCTGAATCTCAAATGTCATGTATTAATTTTATTTATTTTTAAAGTTTTTTTGTATTTTTTTTTTTTTTTGCTATTTTTACTTTAACAAAAATGTTTTTTGTTTTTTTTTTTCATTAACGAAACTATATTTTTTTTAAATAACTTTTTTTAATATTCTTTTCTTTTTTTTTTTTTTTCTTAAATAAATTTATTTTTATTTTTATTTATTATTATTTTTATTTGTTTTGTTTATATTTTTATATTTTTTCTTTACAATTTTCAAATTGAAACTTAATAATTTGTTTTATTTTTGGGAAATAATTTTTTTTGTTAATAATTTTTTTTTATCATTTGATGATCATCGTTTGATCTCCTGAAAAGATCACTACTGACAGATCACACAACTGTTGAATTAATTTCGTCGGTCGTCGTTCGGTTGATTACACTGCGAATGGATGCTGCTGCGCTCCTCTTACTGCTGTTGCCAGTTCTTTCTTCCAGTGCCTGTGGTTGTTGTTATTGATTATGGTTTTTATTTTAGTTTTAGTGTCTTCTCTTTGTCTTAAACTCGCTAACCCGCAGTTGTCGTCGATTGTGCCTGTGCACCATCATTTCCACCATTGCCACTACCATTACCGCCAGATGCTGAGTCTGAAGCTGCTGCTGCTGCTGGTGCCGCTGTAACATCGCCACAGCTTGAATTTTTCCCATTATTGCCGCCACCAGAGGCACCACCGTCCTCATTTCCATTCTTACTGGAATTACTATCTCCATCACCACCGCCGGAGGCCTCATTCACATCACTACTGCCACCAGCTGCAGCAGCAGCATTGCTTTTGGTTTGCGTTTGATTTTTGGATGTGGCCCCACTGATGCTACTAACGCCGGCTGTTGTACTGGCACCACCACCACCATTGTTGCCACTAGCCTCACCACTACCACCACCACCACCACCACTACCACCATTGGAACCACCTTTGTTCAAAGCGCTGCTTGATTGCGAACCTGTCGATCATTTTCAAATTTATATATAAAAATGTTAGAAATTTCAGAAGAAATATTAAGAAATTACAATATAATTGACTTGATTAACCAATTAATCAAATGATCATCGATTATCAGTAGTAAAATAAATAAAATATATAAAAGCTAGAATACTACAGAAAGTTGTGTTTAGAATTTAGAACAGATTCCACCAAACGAAGTTCACGACTACGCACCTCCTTTCATACACTTTTAATTTTTGTGTATTTTTTTTTTTTGTTTATGCCAATTCTCTTTTCTTTCTTCTAGTAATCGAGGTAATTACTCCAATTAAAATGTATAGTATAAAGTATCACCCGTGTGTTGTTTGTTTTTTTTAATTATGAAATGTAAAGTCTTTTCTGGTTATACACCTCACGCAGGACATACTTATATGTCTCCTTATCCAGTAGGATACGTGATTGTTCTAAGCAGCCATTGAAATTTGTATCTCTATACTCTCTTACTTTGAATCAGCGAGTCCTATACAACTACTACTAACGATATGATAAGTTATCGATATTGATATTGCTCCCATACTTAGATACTGAGACTCTTAAGAACGATGGGACTGCGCAGCTAGAGAATTCCTAGGCATTCCTACTAATATTACAACATTTTTGTCAACTTAGTGTGTGTGATGAGAATTTTGACACTATCACTGATATCATCTATCTATCTACTTAGATTGTTTTGAAACAATTTACAGGATCTACATAGATAGTATATAATTAAGTGATGGTATATATTTGTAGATATTCTGAAGAGAAATCCATGAAAAATGATCAAATAAATTAAGAAAACGAAATGAAAATTTTAAACAAAAAATGTGAAAAGAAAAGAATTCAACAACGAAAAAAACAAAAACTTAAGATTTGAAGTACATAGCAAGAAAGAAGAAAATATAGACAAAAAAAAAATAGAACAGAAGAAAGACAAACTGAAACAGAAACAGAAAAAAAAAAAAAAAAAAAAGAAGCATTTTTTCATACTTTTTACATATTTTTTATTTTTTTAAGATAAATTTCTCTCTTAAAATTATAAATAATTTTTTTCCCATTTTTTTTTTTTTTTTTTATATATTATTTTGGATCTCTTAATTTTAATCCTCTATAAATTAATGCTAAAAGATTCTCTCAGTAGTGTAGAATTTTATTGAAATATTTTTATAATTTTCTTTATAATTTTTTATTTCTTTTTTTTTTTTCTTTTTGTTTTTTTCTTTTTTAACATTGACAAAAAAAAATAATATACTAAAAAAAAATCATTACAAAGATGTCACTAAGTTTCTTTTACACTCTACTACACACAAAAAAATCATATAATCATAATATAATAATTAAGTTAAATAGTCATAATAAAGTAAATTGTATTTAATTAATTAATAAATTATTTTTATTTATACAATATTAATATTTTTTTTTTTTTTTTTTAAATTTTCTTTTCATTCATATTAATTATATTGGGGCTTTTCCATCTTCATTTTCATCGTCATATGTGTGGTGTTTGTTCCACATTATTTTCATCATTGATCATCATCGGATGGTATCTCTTAGATGTTGTCTTGGCTTGTCTTCTCCTCATTCCTTCCTTCTATACGCTTTATCCACCAGAGTGTTGCCAATATTTTTGTGTATTAATAAATTAATTTTCTTGTAATTTTGTTTTAAACGCCACATACAAAATACATAACAAACTCAACTGAACTGAACTTAACTGAACAAACTGATGGTGAAGTGAGATGGTGTACTGTATATATAAATAATATCATCATCATTCATCATTATAAACGGGATAAAACGACGATGACGACGACAACAATTGAACATTATTACATTAATTTTTAAAAAATTTCTTTAAATTTTTCTTTACATTAAAACACACAAATTTAACAAACTAATTTGACAAACAATTTTGATATGATAAACTAAAACAAGAATTCTTGATGATGTGATAGGATCGATTAGATCGGATCGGATTGGATTAGGTTGATTATTTGTTTTGTTGTTTTTTTTTTTCGTTATACTCCTCCTCGTCCTCCTCCATTATAGATGTAGCTGTTGTTCTGTTATAAACGACGTGATAGAGTGTGCGAGAGAGAGAGAGAGAGAGTTTATAACTGTTTTCATTATACAATATTATATTTTTATTTTTCTTTGTATTTCTTGTAGATCTTCCTCATCCTCCTTTCTTTCTTTCTTTCTGCATCATTGTCGTCATTATCATCATCATTTTAATTATGATTCTCATTATTATTATATGTATGTAATAATCATTTTATAGTATTCATTATATTATTATTATTATTTTATGTAATATAATTATAATTATCTTTAATCATCATCAACAAGAAAATAATTACAAATTTATTTATTTAAATATTTTATTTTTTATTACCTTCTTTTTTATTTTATTTGTTTTAATTTCGCTACGTATTGCAACTAAACCGACTGACAAAATATAATTTTTTTTATATATATATATATATATATATATATGCGCGCTGCTGATATATTTATTTATGTATGTATGCATGTATGTCTATTTCTGTTTTCTGTTTTCTTTTTTATTTCTTTATATATGTATATTGTATATATAAATAATATTTAAAAAAAAAATGGTTGCATTTATTTGTAGAGCTTAAAACATAAAATTACACAATTTCGTTTTTTTATATATTTTTTTTTTTTAGTTTTTTTTCTTCTTTTTTTTGTGTATATAATTTATGTATGCATGTGTGTGTGTGTGTGTGTGTGTATGTTGGTTGATTGGTTGCTTGCTTGGGGTGTAGGTGAAGTGTGTGGTTTCTATATAATTTTATCATTATACAATAATTAGTTATTTTTTTTTTTTTTAATTGTTTTTTTTTTTTTTATTATATAGATAATATCGATGTATATGATGAGTTTGTTATTTTCTGTGTGTGAGTGTGTTGTTTATTTTTAATCAATTTAAGTTGATTTTTTTTTTTTTTTGTTTAGTTTTTATATTTTATACAATTAAAAGTTGTTGTTTTTTTTTTTGTGTTAAATAAAATTAAATTAATTTTTTTTTTTTTTTTTTTTGATATTTTGATATTTTGTTTAAAATTACAATTTTCTTTCTATAATTTGCTGATTTTTTATATAATTTTTTAATAAATTTCTTATTTTGTTTTTAATTTAATAATTTTTTAATTATTTAGTTTATTTTTTTTTTGTCGTGCAGCAGCAGAGCAGCAAATGAAATAATTATTTTGTGTTTAATTAATTAATACACACATACACACACACAGGGTCACAACATTCAGACGCCTATGTATTTTTTTAATTATTTAATATTTGAATTTTACAATAATTTATTTAAATTGAATCATCATCATCCCCATAATTTGATCAATCGTGGTGTTGTCTCTCTGTGTGTGTGTGTGTGTGTGTGTGTGTGTGTGTGTGTGTGAGTGTGTGTGTGTGTGCATGCTGCTTCTTTACAAATATAATAATAATTATAATAATAATAATAAATAAATTTGATAGAATAAAAAAAAAAAAAATTAAATTTGTTTAATAATAATAATATTGCAATTTGTCTGCTTAAAATTTTTTTTATTTTTTTTTATAATTTGTTTATATTAATTGTCAAAAAAAAAAAAAAAAATTATGTATCATTTAATTTAATTAATAATGTATAAGTTAGGTTCGTTTTTATCTATCATAATCGATCATCATCTTCTGTCTTCCGTGGTTTCAAGTTCACTTTTTTACTGATTTATTTTTCACTTCTAATGTTGTTTCATTCTCCATCACCATCATCATCGTCATCATCATCATCATCATCATCATCAACATTTGATGATCGTTATTTTTATCATTATTATTATTATAATTATTAGTTTTAATTTTTTTTTGTTTTTTTTTTGTTTTTATTATAATTATTATTATTAATTGTAATAGTATTTTGTTTTTATTTATTTTGTTTATTGGTTTTTGTATTCTTCTCTCGCTCATCTCTTGATCTCTATTTCATCATCATCATCATCATCATTATGATCATCTTCACACCATCATTACTATTTTTTATAAGTATATGCAGTTGTTTGTGTATATGTATATATATAAATATATATGCATATATACATCATCATCATTTTTATATATATAAAATATAAATTTCTATTGCCCCTATGAATCTGTAAAAAAAAATAAAAAAAAAAAAAAAATAAAGAAAAAAATACAATAAAATACAAATTAATAAGAAAAAACAAAAACAAAAACAAAAAAATTGCATTACAAATTATGAAATTAAATGACGAAACAACAAACAGAAAATACATAAATATATTGTACAGTAGATAAAGATTAGATTAGAATATGAATGTTATAAATATAGATATAGTAGTAAATAGATCAATATATTGTATATAGAGATAGATAGATAGATAGATAGAAAAGATTAACAATTATTTGGGGTTTTATAGGTGCGAGATGCTTTCGACTAGATTGGAACTGCCATACATACTATTTTCTCTGAGGCTACTTCTCACTCGCCAATTGAAAGGTTCTGTGCACAACAAATGATTCGAATGAACCAAGTTATAGGTTCACCACCAAGAAGTCCGGTTGGGTGACCCAATACATTCTTTAATTCTCCAATACTTTAATAAATAACCTATTCTCGCTTCTTCTCTCACCACCATTCCATTCCATTCCATTCCATTCCATTCCATTCCATTCCATTCCATTCACTCAGTCATCAATACTATTACTGCTAATCTATCTATTTATCTATATGGGGTCATCTAAAAGTGAATGTATGCATCTATGGAGCTTATGGACTTTGAAACCGCTTTAACGATTTTGATGAAATATCCAGGAAAACTCTAGCATAGTCTGGGCACTGTTCGAGTACAGTTTGTTGCGGATGAGACCACTTCAAAAAATTATGTCAATATTATTAAAAATCTCTTTTAAAATTGTGAGTCACAAATAAAATAAAATAAATATGATTCTTTCATCCCCCCCCCCCCCCGTTTAGTTAATAGAAAAAAAAAAAAAAAAAAAAACATAACTTTTGATCATCTAAATTTTTAATCCTTAATTGTTCTATATTTATTTATTGTAGTTATTTTCTATCTAATACATTTTTAATTCTCCAATATTATATAAATACATAGTAGGTAGTAGTTACATTATTTGTACTTAAATTCTCTGTAAATTTTGCTTGAAATTTCTTTGAGGTTCTATCTATTGACTTGACACAATAATCCCATCCCATCCCATCCCATCCTATCCCATCGCATTGAATCGAATCGAATAATTTCCATTTGAAGGAACAGAGTTCATGTTGCTCCTTCTATTGCATAATGGAAGCTTACTTAGTCCTTATTTTAAGGAAATAATTTTAATTTTTTGATTTTGATCTCAAGTCCGATTAGTATTTTTTATTTCAGTTTTTTCTTGATTTTTGAGCCCGTAGAAGCTGTAATAATATATAGTAAGTAAACAATCACGAAATTAGAAGTCAAGAAAGATTTAAATAAATATTCATTTCGATGTCACGATAGTGGATTGGGGGACCGACCTCTCAATAGTTTCTAGAAGAGAAACGTCTATCAGATAGATAGATAGATATAAATAATATATCAGAGCGTTGTTGTGAATTTGATATGCAGAAATATTTTGATTTGAACTCCCCAAATTATCGTCGAACCATTACCAAATATATTGAAAAGTCACAAGACCCAACCCAAATCCAAATATGTTGTAGACATACAGAGAAAAGATACTGGATTAGTATAATTAGACAGACATGACAACCAAGAGACAAAAAATACAATTAGATAAAAGTCAGAAATATAATTTAGATATGTAAGCCCATACACCATCACCATGCTAGTAAGTAAGTAGCTAAGTTATAGAAAGTTAGCAAAATATTGTACTAGTTTAGTAGTCACTGTAATTGTAATTGTTACTGTAACTGTAGCTGTAACTCACCTGAAACATTAGAGGTGCCATTGCCACCTGTTGTTGTTGAAGTGCCACCACCAACTGCAGTTGATGTTGCAGCAGCGCCTGCATTGCTCGAAAGCTGTTGGGGCTGGGACTGTGCCGATGTTGTTGCCGAAGTGACATTATTGCTGCTTCCTCCTGCACCTTCACAATTAGCTGGCGTAACACCGCTGCTACTACCTGTTCCTGCTGCATTACTACCACTAGCCCCTGATGTTCCAGATGCTGGCGCCGTTGGTGCACGATTAGAATTGTTTGTGCCACCACTAACGCCGGTGTCGCCTCCATTACCACTATTATTGGTATTATTTTGCAAATGTTTGGGTAACAATTGTGGCACTAGGCTGGGTTGTATCGAAAGTTCTACAAATTTCAAATAGAATAAAACAGTCACACACATGTCTACTATCCATCTAATATTATGCATTTATATAAGATTAACTTACCATGTTTTGTGAAGTTAAATAATGGCGGCATCTCACGTCCATTTGGCAAGGTATTATTACCCTCTAGGCGCAACTCATCGAAAAACGGATGTGCGCAGGCCTTGAGCGGTGTGATGCGTGCGCTGGGCGTGTACTCGAGCAGTTGTGATACCAAATTGATAGCTTCTGTTGGAGTGCGTATACGGAAAACCTATGGAAACGAATGAAATACATTTTTTGAAAATTAGTATACTCATAGGTCATAGTGGTGAGTGTGTGTGTGTTTGTGAATTAGCCTAGACATTTTAAAAATGGAAAATGAATAATCATATCATCATCCAAAACCAAAACCAAAACACATCATCAAAATACAATACATAAGTTCTATATATTTATAAATATGTACTTAATTAAGAGGGGGGGAAAAGGAAAGAAATAAATTTAAAGTATAAAACTGCATAAGCCAATGGGGGAACAGAACGAACGAACGAACGAACGAACGAAGACGACACATTCAATGACGGCAATACATTTGTTTCTTTATGACAACATAAGAAGGATATGTCGATATCGATCACAAATAGATAAGTGAGTAGTAGTAGATTTAGTGAGTAGATAGATAGTTAGTAGGTAGGAAGAAACAAACAGAATGCCTGACTGATACTAGGAGATTTTGTGATCATACTATATGAATGGATAAAATGGAGTGGATTAGTGGGATGTGTATAATACGCTTTATAGATTAATTTTGATCATATTTTTTTTTCCAACCACGATTTCAATTGGCCCTTTTATTCATTAACAAGATATTTGAGTTTGCTCGTCAAGGATCATCCATTATTAAGTGCTTCCAAGAAGTTGTTTAAAGGCAAGCAGACGACAATCATTTACCGAAAATTACATACATTTCCAAATTATGGTAATACATAGAACATATTAAAGTTCGGAAGGGTTTACTCTTTAATGATAAAAACCTGACTGGTATAAAGGGTATTAGACCTTTGAATAAACCAAAGAGAGAATGTTTGTTTCTATTAGATAGAATGGTGGATGGAAGGTTGTGCGGCGGCGGAGGTGGAGGCGGCAACACTTTTATAACTCAAAAGGTTGAATTATACAGTATATAAAATTTAAAGTTCGATGAAGAGGAAAGATATGATTTAGTAGGTTAGATTGGTATCAAAATTCCTTTCTGTTTTTGGGGTGGGTTAGGTAGTAGTTCGCATTAAGATTTTTTTTTTTTTTTTTTGTTTTCTTTTATATTTTGGGGGCAGCAGCAATGCTTTCTTTTCTTTTCTTTATTTAGCTTACTCTCCATCGTTGTTTCTGGTTTAGGGCATTTGGAAATTGGGTACGTTCAAGTAGTGACTGCAAATAGTAGTTTATAATATGTACAAAAGTCAATTAAAATAGAAAAGATATAGAAAAATAAAGAGAGAGAGAGAGAGTGTGTGTAATAGATTGAGACAGAGAGAGAGAGAGATACACATAAAAGCCTAAAGGAAATTGGGTAGAACAACAACAAGAAGTGAGGTCATCATGTTAAGTTAGATTAGATTTTAGATAAGATTAGGTCAAGGCATAGCATGTCATTATGGATAGGACTGAGTCGTCATATGGTTATGTGGATTGATATAATAATAATACTTAATAATAACAACATACTTACATACATATAATATAATATAATATAATATAATATACTATTGTATTGTATTGTATTGTTTATGATTTGTTGGGTGTTTTGTGATTGATTCGACAAGATTTAGGAAAGTATAAGTAGTTTCTACAAGGGTAATGAAGAGTTTAAGGAATAGGAAGTTGGGAAGGATGGGGAACCTTCTACACAGAGGTCGCAAATAAAAGTCATCACTTTCATGTTCTATTTAAAAAAAAAAACGTGTTGTTTAAAGAGAAAAGAGAAAAGGCGTAAAAGTTGCAAGCGACTTAATCACTCATGATTTCTTTTTTCTTTTTTTTTTTTCATCTTTGAAAAAATCATAATGATTTTACTTTTTTCCGTACTTGTCTTCCATCGACTGATTTGATCATGAGAATTATTCACAAAATCATATGTGTATCAGAGATGTGCAGAGAGTGTTATTTCGTTTTCATTAAGAGCTCTCAAAAGTAACGAGCTCTTCGAAAAAAAAAAAAAAATATATATATATAAAAAATAGACTAATCTTTACACCCCTTCTAGTGGTGCGAGAGTCTTGAAATTTAGAAAGTTGGTAGACACTTATAGTGTCCCAATTTCAGTTCCATAGTACAAAAAACAAAAAAGTTTTTCTAATAAAAACTTTCATTTGGGTCCCGGATTGTATGGGGGGTACCCCCCTAGTGGACCGAAGGTCTTGAAATTTATATGGTTGGTGGATATCGGTCAGAAACTTATAGTGTTCATATTTCAAGTATGGTAGTATGAAAACCAAAAAAGTTTTCAAATAAGAACCTTCATTTGGATCCCGGTTGGTATGGGAGGTACCCCCCCCCCCCCCCCCAGTGGTCCGATTCGGCTGATTTTGATAAATGTACTGCGTACTGGTAAAAAGAAATCTCCGTGCAAAATTTCAGCTCTCTAGCTCAAAAACTGAGAGTCTAGTTTGCAGACATACAGACGGACATGGCTATATCAAATCGTCTCGTCGCTTTGATCAAGAATATACATATGTATATTCTTTATGGGGTCTCCGATGTCTCCTTCTGTGTGTTACAAACTTCATGACAAACTTATAATATTATTCACTGCGTGAATAGTATAAATAGTGAAAGAGAACGAAATGATGCTTGTGTATTCTTTTCTTTAACATTCGTTCTGCTCATAGTCTGTGAAACAAATAGACGTTTTTTATTGATACATGCTGTTGTTCATCTAGGAACGTTTTCGTTTCCTCGTTTTGTTTCGTTGTGCCTTTGATTGCAGCGAAGAGAGACCTTAATGTTTCACTGTTCGCATAAGTCAGTCTCTCAATGCTTTCTTTGAGCGAGGCACAGATTCGCTTCGTTTCGCTCTGCATGCACAGGCTCAATTTGCTTAGGCTCATTTTTTTTACGAAACTTTCATAACCATGTTTTTGCCTTCGCAGGATATCCATCTCTCTCCTACTCATCGACTCACGTTACACAACAACAGACCAATTCTTTACTACCCGAAACCATCTGTCCGACTCACGCAACTCACGTCACACAGCAACAGAGAGAGACCTTTTCGCTTGTGATTTTTATTTCGTTTCATCCTTTGGTGTGAGATTGATTGATCAATATACTACAGCGATGGTTTTTTTTTTCTCATTGAGAAAAACAAGAAAACGAAATATTATACTCAGAGAGAGAGATGTTTTTTTTTTCTTTCAATTTTTTCTGTCATTCTACAAGCAGACCACATTGAAAATAAAAGTGGATTGCTATTTGCTACCTCTGCTTTTACATATTAGATTTTTGTAGATTTATTTTCTCAATAATATAGTATTTCATATAACACACAAGTATGTAAATATTACTTACTTTCTGCCATGGATGACTTTTAATTTGTGGAAATTTGAATTCCGTGTAATTTGGATTCATTTCACGTATTTGTTCTCTTGTTGGTGTACCCAAAACTTTAATAACTTCCACCAATTGATCAACACCTGAATCGCCAGGGAATATTGGTTGTCCCAATAGTAATTCGGCTAAAACGCAACCAGCGCTCCACACGTCTATAAGTACAATAAATAGAGAGTAGACAAAGATGAGATGATATGATATGATTATGATTAAGTTGTTGATAGGATTTTACCAATTTTTGTTGTATAATTAATGGCGCCAAATATTAATTCGGGTGCACGATAATATCGCGAACAGATATAAGATACATTCGGTTCACCGTGTAACAATTGTTTCGCGCTACCGAAATCGCAAAGCTTCAGTACGGCTGTTTCCGGATCCAATAAAAGATTTTGTGGTTTGATATCACGATGGCAAATCCCCAATGAATGAATATAGGCCAAACTTCTGAACAATTGATACATGTAGAGCTAGAAAAAAAAAAAAACAAAAAAACAACAATAATATAAACACATGAATTTGTTAATTCATACAGAATAAGACAAGATGAAATAATCCAATAATCGGAAACATAATCATCATTCTCTACTTACCCGTATGAAGTTAATTGGTATCGTTTGCTTAGTTTTTGCATACTGCCTTGCCACTTTATATACGGTTTCTGGTATATATTCGAGGACTAAATTCAGAAATACTTCATCACGCTGTATTTTGAAAATAAGAATGAAGAGAAAAAGACGAAAAAAAAAAAAAATGGAAGGAATTAGAAATGACATTTGTATATACTTATTTATTTATAATAATAATATAATTTATTTTTTATTTTGCTCTGCTTGCAAAAATAGACATACAAATATATTTAAACAAAACAAAAAAGAAAATAAAATAAATTATTTATTATTTATTATTTTTTAATTACAAATATTAATTTAATAAATATGTATGGATGAACTCAAAATTTAAAGATCTTCTGTTTCTGTTTTTGTTTTTGTTTAGTTTTGATTTGTATTTGTATTGGTTTTGATTTTGATTTGTATTTGTATTGGTTTTGTTTTGTTTTGTTTTTCTTTTGTCTGATTTAGTTTAGTTTTAGTTTAAGTTGAGTTGAGTTGATTGATTTGATATGATTTTATTTTGTTTCGTTTCGTTTTGTTTTGTTTTGTTTATTAAGTAAGTATAGTATGTAGTAGTACCTAATAGTATTTGATATGATTATTGTTTATCTAATTAATTATGTAATTGAATACTATGTATTTAGTATGTAAGTACATCAAGAAGAAGAATATGATACAATATCTAAATAATATAGAGGAGTAAAATAACAAATAGTTAAATGGAATAAACAGCATTGATGACACAAAATTAGAATAATATTCTATTTGTAATTTTAATTGAATTTGAATTTGTATTGTATTGTATTGTATTGTATTGTATTCTATGTAATAAATATAATCAGAAATAAGTAGTACGACGAAGACGGCAAATGATGTCAATGATGATGACAATATTAAAGACAAAGAATTTCTTGGATAATTAGATACTTGATGAAGAAGTGTTCTTTTGTATACAATATTGTATATATGTATGTATAATAGTATAAAGTATGTTTAACATTAATTTCGATTGACCGAAGCTTACGTAATACCTTTCACACTATTCTATTCTATACTACACTGCACTACACACAGACACAGACACACACACATACAACCCAGCAGAAAGCAATCATTAACTTTGAAAAATGAATAATGAATATCATCTCAAATTGCATTTTCTCTGAATAAAATATCATATCAAAAGCCTATGCTGCCTATTTATGTATCTACTATATGGAGACCATACATCAGCGCAATATCCAAGAAAATGGTTGGTTGATTGATTGATTGATTCGTTGGGTGGTTGGTATGGGATATAGGTTATGGGATAACTTGTGTAAAAACAGAGATGACTTGACTACATAGTACCTTCATATCCACCTAAACCAATAATCAAGGAACCCTAAATCTGATAAACTATTATATATAAGAATATGACAATAAAATGATATGTTTCTGCATTAAAGTTGAGATGGCTAATTAACATAGTCAAACTCATCAATGAAACAGACGGACCGTCCTGGACTAGACTGGATTACTGGACCCTGGGGCCAATCAATTTCTTTCAATATTATTTATGTGGATACTATAAAGTAAGTAAGTATTTGAAGTGACTTTCTCTGATTAAATCATAAGTAAATATGTATTAAGTATTAAAAACATCACGACAGACAAACAATGTCTGATAATTCCTATTCACATTAATACTAAGTGTGAAAGTTATGTATGTATGTAAGTCTGTTTACATACTATATATATATATATATATATATAGTATATTAAAAGCCAAATATATTTTAAATATTTGTAATAAAATCTAATGTAAACTAAAAGCCAAAATCAATACTAAGAATATACATATGGTAATATTGAAGATTACAATAGAGTAGAGTAGAGTTGAGTTGAGTTGAGTAAAGTAAGTAGTATTTAGTAGTAAGTATAGTATATTGTTGTAGTATGCAGAGAAGATTACAATAGTAAATCGATTGATTATAATCATATCAATCAATATAGAATATATAGTACATACATACTTAGTACAATCAATATCAATAAACAATATACATACATAGAGACAACAATAATTTTCAAATTTTTCTGTATATTCATCAGCTTCTTCTTCACCAAGTTCTTCTTCTAAATAATCAACATCAACATCATCAGAATCAGAATCATCTTCATCATCAATTTCATGATTTATATAAATACCATTCCAATGTTTCTGTAAATGAAAAAACTCAATGGCAACAATAACAACAACAACAAGAACAATAACAACAGTCATAGGATGTGAGAGATGTGACAACGTTGATTTTTGATAAATAGATAGATAGATAGATAGATAGATAAATACATAGATAAATGGTTGGCTGGAAATTTCTATAATTTTTTTTGGCAATATCCATCCATCCACAAATATACACACATATAGTATAGTATAGCATACAAAGATACATACAAATATCAAAGATTATAGATTTTTAAAGATCATCATTATCATCATAATCATCAGTACTTTATATATATATATATATATATAGAGAGAGAGAGAGAGATATACATAAACACATACATACATACATATATGACAATTAGATAGATAGATAAATAAATAGAGTTAAATAATATAACTAGTATTATTTAGTTACATACATACATACATACATACATATGTACGAGGGATGTGTGGTTATAAAATAACGAAATTTTTATACTCCTCCTAGAAAAGAACTATGCCGGTTGCATGCACTAAATTCGTAGTATTTATACCCTTCACCCAAGGAAGTTTGTAAAACACAGAAGGAGACATCGGAAACCCCATAAAGTATATGTATATTCTTGATCAGCGCGACAAGACGAGTTCATCTAGCTATGTCCGTCTGTCCGTTTGTATGTATGCAAACTAGTACCACACAGTTTTTGAGCTAGAGACCTCTTCCTTTTTACCATACGCTGTACATTTGTCAAAATCAGTCGAATCGGACCACTAGGTAGGGTATCCCCCATACAAACCTGGGTCCATTTTTTTCTTTTTTATACGATCGAAATTGAAATTTGAACACTATAAGTGTCTGATCCATATCCACCAATCTTATAAATTTCAAGACCCCCGGACCACTAGCAGGGACGTGAAGAGTACTACAACTTCGGCATAGCCAACGTTAGTCTTTCTTAACGGGGTTTTCTTTTTAGATTTGTTTTTCTTGTTTCTCCGAAATACTTGTGTGTATGTTTCTTATTAGGGAAGAACCGAATGAGTTTTCGGTGGATTTCTTGTCCCCAATAAACATGGGAAACTTCTATAGTAATGTACTAAGTACTTCTTATTAATGAATTGTTTGTTAAATGTTTAAAATCTAAGTACTTGTAATCATCATAAGGTGCAACGAACGAGTGTCACACCTCCTCATCTGACATTTGGACGTCGTTATTTTTTAATCACCTCTCGTACATATACTATGTATATATAGAAATACTATGTATATGGATGTACTAATTATGTATTATGTTTTTTAAAGAAAATATTTTTTTTTTTTTTTTTGTAATGTTTTAACTTTGTTTAAACAAAAGAACAGTAAAAAGAATTTGAGTTTGATTTGTTGTATAGCATCAATTGATGAATCAATCGAACAATCGAAAAGATATACACATAATACATATATGGATACATTAAGAGAGAGAGAGAGATAGAGAGAGATTACCTTTTTTTGAATGTGTATAGGTAAATAGATCAATAGATAGATAGATAGGTCTAATACTTGTATCAATAGTAATGAAGATGTAAGTAGATAAAATAAAGCATGTTGCAGCATTATGTATGTTGTTTTTGTTGTTGTGGTGTTGTAATTTGACTGAATCTGAAGTATTGTAATGGAGGAAGAAGAAGAAGAAGAAGAAGAAGAGATGGATGGATGGATGGATGTATGGATATTGGATTATACAATAGCTTTATATAAACGACAGGTCTTTGTAATTCTCTCTCATGTACTAAGTATATCATATTAATAGTAAATTATTTTGTTTGTTTGTTTGTTTTCTATGTCTTTTGGTTTTACTTTGAGTTTCGAGTTTTGATGATGATTGAAATTGAAATTGAATTTGAATTTGAATTTGAATTTGAGATAGATAGATAGATAGATAGATTTTGATTGACTGACTGACTGATTGTTTGATTGTCTTGATTTGTTTTGTTTTGTTTTAATTTAGTTTGATTTGTTTTTATACCTTTCACACTACTAAAATGTGAATATGTTTAGGTATTAATTATATTGTCAGATGTATCATGTGTGTCGTGATGTTTGCTACTCATATATGGGAGAAGATCTAAGCATCTCATCCCCATACACCCCAGAAAGTATTAGTCTTCCATGTAGTAATATCTACTACTTACTATATGATGTGGAATAATAATGATCAGTTATGTAGTAACGAAGATTATTGATGGTAAATTGATTGATTGATTGATTTATTGATTGTTTCTAGACAAACACTATAGTGATGATCATCATCATCAAGTAGTAGGCCAGCCAAGGTGGGTGGGTAGCCCCTGGGGAAACAATCTGATGGTATTACAACAATATAATCAACACATCCAAAAGCCAATTGTATCGATTGGACCAATATCCTACCATAAGATCTAGCAGAATCAGTCATATACTGTCTATTTGTATGACATCTCCTTCAAAGCTAGGCTGTAGGGGTGTGAAAGGTATGTTATCCTCGGTAGTACCGAAGTTAATGTTTATTATTATTATTATAATTTTTTTTTTTTTTTGTTTTTTTGTTTTTTGTTTTTTTTTTTTTAAATTTTGTTTATCACTTTGATTGATTGATTGTTCTAGATACCTGTGGTCTAAGTACCCCAGCAAATATGCCCAGATCGATGGGAAATTCAGCCAACTATGTAATATTGTATATATATAAATGTATATATATATATAAATATTGGCGAAACGATGTTTTATTTGTGTTTTTCGAAATAGATTCATTTAAATTTATATTATTTTTTGTTTTATTATTATTAATTATTATTTGTTTTTTTTTTTTACATTTATTGTTGTAAATTTTTTTTTTGTTTTGTTGTTTTTTTTTTTTTTTTTTTTAAATAAAAGAAAAAAAAGACAAGAGAAAAATAACATAGAAATGTCAACTTCGATTATATATGGTACTGTGTATGTACACCAAAGTTTCTATACCCTTTACATAATTTGTGGATGCAATGAATACCTCCTCCTCCTACTATTCTATTCTATTCTATTCTATTCTCCAATAATTTTATCTACATTTTTTATGTAAGTTTTTTTTTTCTTTTTTTTTTTTTCTCTCAGACGACAAACACATCTATAGTATATGGATATACTAAGTCACTCTCTCACTCCTCAGCTGACATATTTATCTTCAAGGTGTCTACAATGATGTATGAACTACACTACACCACTTTGCTGTCTTTTAAAATTTTTTGATTTTAAAAATCCTTTTTATTGTTTTCCTGTGCTACAACTTCTATCCCTGTGTGTCATAAATACAAATTGATGGTTAAGTCCCCCCTTTTCCATTTGTTTTTTTTTTATTATTTTTTTTTTAAGTCCTATAGAGATAGAGGGCTTCACATACTCTTTGCAAACACTTTAATTACTATGTGAAGGGTATTTTTAATTAATATATAATATATATATATATATATTATATATATATATATATTTTATTTTTTTTTATT
This sequence comes from Amiota mariae, assembly GCA_035041805.1. Lineage (NCBI taxonomy): Eukaryota > Metazoa > Arthropoda > Insecta > Diptera > Drosophilidae > Amiota > Amiota mariae. The sequence continues at coordinate 232,978 of JAWNKV010000667.1, forward strand.
GTTATGGAGGGGAATGGAGCTACTGCTGTTTGGTTGATTAGTTAGTTAGTTAGTTGGTTGGTTGGTTGGTTGGTTGGTTGGGTTTTTGATGATTTTAGGGAAAAAGATGCAAAATATTGTAGTATCTCGCATACTATTTGACTTGGGTTCACTTTTTTTCTTTATCTATTTTTTCTTCTTTGTTCTATCTCTTTGTGATCTGAGGTGGTTTTTTATTGGATTTCTCTATGATGAACTGACTTTCTTTTCTTTTATGCTTGTGGACATAATAAATTTTGATTTTGTTTATAGAAAGAATGGAATGATATAATTAAGATCGATTGATCATGCGTTTTGTTCATTATGTATGTATGAAATACTCACCTTCTCCCCGCTCGAATAGAAAAAGTACAAAAGTTTTACAATATTACAATGTTCCAATTTTCGCATTATTTGCAATTCACGGTTCTGTTCATAGATTTTTAATTGAGGAGATAGAGAGAGAGAGAGAGATAAATTGATTAATATATATTTTAAATTCAATTTGAAAATTGAGATTTATTAATTTTAATTGATTGAACGAACGAACTTACCTTAAATCGTCTGTCTTGTAAAACTTTCTTAATTGCTACCAGTTCCCCAGTATCGCAGAGTTTCGCCTGAAAGACGACACCAAAACTGCCATTGCCAATGACTTTTGTATCTGTGTAGGAAACTTCTTGCACACGATCGGTACCCTGACCAGGCGTGGCAACAACTGTTGTAATTTTCGAACCATCTCGACCTGTTAATTTAACAAATATAGAATAATCATTAGTGAAAGATTAATAAGAAAAATAAAAAATCAAATCATCATCATCATACTACTACTACTACTACTATATTAGAATCATAATATTATATTGTATAAGAAAGATTTATATGTTCACAGGCACACAAAATATTTAAAATAGAATTCTGTAGGAGGAAGGCTTTGCTATTCTGTTCTGTTCTGTTCTACCTGTTGTTTCCCAGGCGCCTTCAAGAGTCTCCTTCGTTTTATCAATCTCTTTTGGAATGGAAAGTGCAACACTATGTTCCGGCCAAAGATCGTTCAATTTACCGATCAATTGTTTCATGCCTATATCAATAATGATGCAATCATTATCATGATCATGATCAGATCATCATCATTATCATTATCATCATTATAACCACCATACACAGTAACAGTAACAGCGGCATCATCGTCATATCATCATATTAATGATGAGAGAGTAGAGTAGAGTAGAGTTTAAGTTTGATAATCATCATCCAAATAACCAAAAAAAAAAAATAAATATATATTCATACGTATGAATAAGTATGAGGAAGATATAATATAAAAAATGAACTTAATAATACTTATAACAAAGAGGAGGAAGAAGGATTTTTATGTTTACGTAGTTGTAATATATTCCAGGGGTTTTTTAGATGATGCTTTCATTTCAATCAATGTTATTTTATTGATTAAAATTATGGGAAAAAATCAAAAATAAGAAAATGCTTACATTTTAGTTATTTTATCTTCGATGTAGGCAAATAAGCAGGCAGGCATCGAGGCAGGAAATGCACATACACACAACCAACAATACAAATAACACAAAACAATACAAAAAAAAAAAAAAGAAAAAGGAACTCAAGCAAATTTATAAAAACAAACACAAAATGTCATGCTGCTGCACCACAATTAAAATATTAAATAAATAACAAAATTTTTGTTGATTTTTGAATAATGGAAGCATTTTAGTTGTGTCTCCCACCATCATCATCATCATCCAGTCAGTCGGCATACTAAAAAGTAAGTAAATGCTTACATAGATCGATTGATCGATCTTATATAAACATAGTCAATCTGTCAGTCAGTCAGTTGGTTGGTTGGTTGGTTGGTCAATCAGTAGCGTAGCAGTATTAGTTGTAGCTGTTGTTGTAGTCATTGAGGTCGTTTATCTAATTTCTTTCTTTGTCTTTATCATAATATATATGTAGAAGGTGCTATAGTATTTCGATATTTTTATGAGAAAGTGAAAAATTTTGTATAAGTTCATTATTATCATGTATCATCTTATTATTATTATCATTATTATTATTATCATTATTGCTAACCATGTTTGTTGTCCAGTCAACAATAAAATACTAAATCGATTGAGGGTATATAATATTAGTCAAGTACTTAGTTGTAACAACAGTGGCAGTCAGTAACAGTTTCTACTTATTGGATTGGAGTCTCTCTCTTCTAGTACGAGTATTAAGTCTTTGTCATCAGATTTCTATATTTTTATGAGAAAGTGGGGTTTGTTCTTTATATTATTCTGTGATTTTTTTTTTTTTTTTTTTTTGTTTCTTATCTTTATCGTTAAAAGGAATTGACAGAGAAGAATATGATTCTATCGAAATCTATATGAGGACTGCAAGAGGAAAACGAGAAGAGAAAAGGAAAGGAAATGAAATGAAATGAGATCAGTTTCAAATCAGTCAACCAACAATTCTTGTTTATTATTGATTTTTTTCCGAATTCGAATCGATTCGAATATTTATTTAGATTTGTTCAAAAGAAAAAGAAAAGAAAAAGAAAAAAAAAAGAAAAAATAAGGAAACAAGTGCGACGAAATTCTAAACGACACATAAAATAACAATAATAAAATAAATCGAGATCGATAATTTAGAAAAATATTGTAAGATGACAAATGACAAAGACTTCTTTCTTCTATACAAGAAGAACACAAAAAAAAAAAAAAAATATATAAAAAAAATAATGAGTTAATTCTTAGTAATAACAAAACATGTGCTGAGCTGAGCTACTAGTAAAAGTAAATGTAAATAAAATTTAATGGTCTTTGTTACGCATTTCGCAAATCTCATCGGTTTTTCATATCTAAAAAACAAAAAGTCTGTTTTCTCTCCTTGGGATAAGTTAGAAATATGATGATGATTGATGAATGCAAATGAAATCTGCTGGTACGAGCATCTAGAATCATCTTCAAAAAAAAAAAAAAAAAAAAAAAAAACTGAAAACAAATAAAATAATTTTTCTAATCACAGAATGGGCAATTTTCTTTTGTTAAAAATAATGACAAATTATTATGTTATTGGGATATTAAATATGCATTCCATTTGACTTCGAATAATAATAATAATAAGTTAGTTTTTTATGATTTGTAATGCTACTAGTAATGAAGACAATGATGATTATGAATGACTGAGCTGAAGAAATGGACTCTCACTCACTCACCCCATTCACTTTTCTTAATTTCTTGATATTTGCATTTTATTTTCTATTTTCAATTTTTTTTTTTTTTATTTGCATATTCTATTTATTTAGGTTTTGTTGTTCGTTTTTTAAATTTGTTGTTATGGGGACTCGACTCTGCCACAATATGTCATGTCAAGACGGCAGGCGTCTCAATGCCACCATGCCATGCATTAAGGCACATACACACACACACACACACACACACATTCACACATACACATATCGCCTATGTACATACATACATACATATGTATGTATTTGTATAAGTGAGAGAGTATCCATGAGTGGTGAGTACTAGTGTACATGGGTGTATGACAGGTGCATTCTAACAATCATCATGAAAGCAATAATAAGTGAGGTGAATGAGTGAGTACTATGTTCTATATGAAATGAGTGAGTTATTCTTGTATTTATTTTTTACTATAATTATTCGAAATTTTATACAATACATATTTTTGTTTGTTGAAGGCGAAAATCTGATAAGAAAAAAATAAATAAATAAATTACCCACAATGATAAGATTTTCGATTTGTTTTCAAAAAATTTCATCAAATTTAATTAATCGGACAATCTTAATACTACTATCAACTGTGTATACACTATACTAGTAATTATGTATGTGATTCTTTTTCATTTCCCTTTGTGAATGTGTTTGTGATATGAAATTAAATAATTTCATTTTTTTTTTTTTTTTATATGAAATTGGATTAAACTTTAATACTGTCAACTGTGCTTACTATACTTCTACCAATGATGTATACTTTTGGATGTGCTTCTTTCTTTTTGCTTTGTGAATATGTTGTGTTGATATGAAAATAAAAATTACAAAAAAAATTTTTTTTTTTTTTTTTTTTTAATTTCGAAAATTACTCCACTTATTTATATGAAATTGAATTAATCGGACTACCTTAATATTGTCAACTGTAGAATGATGTATAATTTGATGTGCTTCTTTCTTTTTGCTTTGTGAATGTGTTGTGATATGAAGTCAAAAAATTCTATAATTTATTTTTATTTTTTTTTTTTTCGTCAAAATTTCTTGGAAATAACCCCCCGATAAGTTATATGAAATCGAAACAAAAATCGGACTATAATACCTATTTCTTACTTCTCATGTATTATATGGATCTTGATTTGTTTTGCTTTATGAAATGTCTATATTTTAAAAAAGTATATTATATTTTATATTTTTTTTAATTACTGTAAAATTTATATAAAATAGGGAACAATGGAACTACTACTTATATAGTGGATAGTTAGTTACATTGTATTAATGGGATATTGAGTTTTTTTTTTTTTTTTGAAGGATTGAATCTTTGGCAAAACCAAAGTTAATGAGGTATCTCTTTTTTCTCATTTCGATAATAATTCTAAACGGAGACTACTGGGATGGAATACGATGGGACTGGGGACTGGGGACTGATGACTGCGGCTTTGAATATCTTTATATTATATTTGTCTGTTTTTAGAATTACGATTTGCCCTCAGCTTTGACATTCAAACTATGTATATAAAAAACTCAATCTTTTTTATCTAATTTTTTCTTTCTTTTTTCTCCGTCCTTCTCTCATTAGTATTTATTATTTTTGTCTCTTCTTCTTCTTCTTCTTTTCTCTCTCCCTTTCTGTCGGTTGTTTGCTATTGAGGATTGCGGATTGTGGCCGAAAAGTAGGGGGATTTTCATCACAAATTAATTTTATTTGAATTTTATTTTTTTAATTAATTTTGGCATTCACACAAATTTTATTTTTTTTGTTTTCAGATTTTCTTTTCTTTTTTCGTTCTTTTCTAGATGCAATTTTTTATGAAAAACAAAAGAAAGACCGAGAGAGAAAAGAGCAAAAAAAAAAGACCAAACTAAAAAAATAAGTGAGTGAATGGTGGGAAAAAGTAGGACAATTTTTTATTTTTTCTGATTTTGTGTGATTTTTATTTCGATTCAAAACTGAAAAATTAAAAATTTATTATAAAAATAATAAATGGGATTCCACACTTCTTTCTGAATAAGACCAAGGATTTTTTTCATTTATGAATTTTCTTTCTTTCTCTCTTTAAAATATTCAAAATATCAGGAGGTGAAGGAGTCTCACTTTTAACCATTCGATGTGTTTCCAAATTATTTGAACCTCTAAGAGATATAGATTTTCAGAAATAAAGGCTGATGGGGAGAAGGGGACGGGGGTGTAGTGGATAACGAAATGAGAAAGTAAAGATTATTATGCTTATATCTAGGTTTTTTTTTTTTTTTTTGGATTTTACGTGGTTCTTGTTCTGTTTCCTAACTAAGAAATGTAATAAATTAAAAATAAAAATATAAAAAAATAATAATAAAAAAAAAAATAATTGAAAATAATAAAAAAAAAAATAATTGAAATAATAAAAACAAAAAAATAATTGAAAAAATAAAAATATAATAAAACATAGGATTATTACATCTGCCAATTGAATTCAGTCAATTCGGCAGATAAGAAATCCTATATAAATGAAAAATTTCCTACATCCAAGGAATTTTATTTGATTTTACGTGGTTCTTATTCCTGGTGTGTTTTTAAATTTCTCTTGTTTTTGTTGACATGAATGATATGTGAATGAAAGAAACAAATAATGCGTTAAAAGGAAATGAATGATGATTGATGTACATGATGTATGATATATAAATATGAAGAGGAAATAGGAGTGGTGTTCCAAGTCAAAATGAGTTGGAAGATTAAAGGACAGTAAGCACAAACGAGTTGGTTGATGATGGACATCGGGATATTTCTTACGATGCTCTGATTGTCATGGCATAGTTATTAATATCCATCCATTTGTGAGAGGAACTTCTGTGGATGAAAGGAGAGGGACTGTGAAAAAATGGAAAAATAGTGATGAAGATACAGAAAGGAAATGAATTGAATGAATGGATGAGTGAGTGGGTGATGATATGATAAAGGGTTGTAACGTTTCCGATATTGTCAATATATTGAAATTGTTACAACCCTAGTTATTAGTTATCAGTGATCAAAGTTTCTTTCTTTCCATGCTCCGCGAAAATTTAAAAAACATATATGTAATAAAAATAATCAGAAACAATTTCCAAGGTGCTTCTCGACCAAAAAGGGTTGAAAAGAAAGAAACTCTGTCAAAGATAATTTATGGAACAAACTTACAATCAAATATAGAGGAAATTTTTATTATAACTTTCACAGATTTAAATAATAGTGGACCATCGATAGCGGGTTGGAGTTCATACGTTTCATTTATTTTGGATTAAGAGAATTTTTTTAATTTTGTAGAAAAGAAGAATTTATGTATGAAGGAACCCCTTCTTGGCCAGACCAATTATTATTATATGTATTTTTATTATAATGTATATAAAGAAAAGGAAATTGAAATTATTACAGTAGTCTAGAGACTACACCTAACGGTGGATTAGTTATCTTTATTATTGTTTTGATGATTTTTTTTTATACAATGTATACTAAAACGAGACTTGAAATGCTAATGAGTCTGCGTAAGTTGATCGGATGGACGGACGGACGAATTGATGGATAGATTCAATTCATTTGAAATTTAAGGCAAATAAATGCATCAAATCAGATCAGTTCAGATTTCATTGATTTTCTGTGCAAGTTATAATAAAAAGACCTTTGGTAGAATCCAAAGTTAAAAATGATATTTCGTCAGTCAGAGTTTGGGCAATTATAACACAAAAATATGTAAAAAGAGTTTTAGTTGTTGATGATGGATCTGGTTCTCCTTACTATTCTCATTCACCATTCAACTATAACAATATTTAATTACCTAAACCCAACCACGACTTCAGAATTTAACTTACTTTAATGATTTTAAAAAGTATGGAATGTTTTTCTATTTTTTTTTTTTTTTTTGCGAATCGATTGAGTTAAGAAAGTTGCTTATTAAAAATTAGTTTGATAGATTAGTTATTATTTTTTTTTTTTTTTAATTTAATTTTTCAAAAATTCTAGACTAAAATAATAGGAATAGAAACACATAGAGCGGGTGCAGGTGCAGAGAAATCAAGTCAAGTCAAGTGTTTTTTTTTTTTTTTTTTTTTAAGATTAATTTTTCAAACATTCTCGACAAAAATAATAGGAATAAAATATATAGAGTGGGTGCAGGTGCAGAGAGAGAGTCAAGTCAATATAAATGAAGTGCGTTTTTTTTTTTTAATTTTTAATTTTTAATTTTTTTTTTTTTTTTTTTAAATAATTTTTTCTTTTTTTTTTTTTTTCATTTTACATGGTGCTTGTTCTATGGTTGGAGAGGGTGTGATCGTTCTGCTTGAAGGAAAACAAAATAAGGAATGAAAGATAGTATGGAAAGAGGAATTAAAGCAAGAGAGTGTCACAAAAAAGTAAAATGGGTTGGATGCAGAAAGAGGAGTCGATTCTGAATGGACAAAAGTGTTCTATATGATTAGAATTAAAATGATTTTCGATTATTTTGAAGCATAGGTTCCCAAAGAGGGCAATAACACCCCCTTATGGACGCTGAAGGATTGCAGGGGGCGTTAGAAGGCTCAAAGGAATTTGGAGGGAGATGGGCGATAAGGCAATCTAAAGGGACAACAATAGACCAATTCAATCTAAGGAAAGGTAAGTTCAATATTTTGGGAGACACTAGAATTTTTTTGAAAACCACTTTCGGTCGAAATGATTTTGGGAACCTATGTTTTAAAGCAGGGTTGTCCAACCTGGTGCCGCATGTGGACCAAGTGGGTCTTAAATGCGGCCCAGATATACTGAAAGTTAAGACCTTTTCGGTCCAACAAACAGCGTGGCCAAGGGAACCAAAAAGGTTGGACAACCATTTTTTTGAATGATTTTTTTTTTTTTTTTTTTTTTAAGAAGTGGTGAATGGTGTGGGGTGAAATGTGGGGGATGGGGAGTGAATTGTTAGGATGGAATAAAAAGTCAAAAGTCTAGACAAAAAAAAAAAAAAAAAAAGAAAAAAGAAAGAATAAAACAGTTGCAGAATGATCAAGCATGGATCGGTTACGTATTCAATTAAATCAATCAATCAATCAAAAAACAAGGGGCATCGCAAAGTGTCTGTTGTCAAAGTAATGTGGTGATGATAAATGCTTCTGGATGGGGACAGAACTCAATATTCTTAATGAAAATCGCTCATATATCCAGTACTTGGATCTTTGTATTGCTTTGAGTTAGCGCGTGAAAATTGAGGTTTTGCCTTGACCAACGGCGTCTTCTTTTTTGCTGCTTTATCCGCTGACGAATTTGTGGTCGATGCTGATGCTGACGGCGATGATGACGAGGATGAAGACGACGAAGACGATGCCGACGACGTTGATGATGATGACGACGAGGATGGCAGATCAGAATCATCTCCATTATCCAAGTCCGAAGCTTCTAAAGATTCAGACGAGGAGGCATCAGCGCCAACATTGTCTGTTTGGCCTTTTTCATCTTTATTGCGTGATACGCTACGACGCTTCAACTTTGTCTTGACTGGTGGCTTGCGTGGTGGCATTGGGGTCCAGGGTCGACTTGTGGTAGCAGCTACAGCAACAGCAGCTTCATGGGCAGCAATGACGGCTTCTATTTCCTCAGTGGGTGCGTTGTAGTAGTGACGCGTTGTTGATGTTCCCTGCTGAGCTGCCTCCTCCCCATCAGCTGCCTCAGCAGCTGTTGCCGTTTCGGTAATCTCGGCCGCGGTATTATTAGTATCGGAATCGCTAGTGTTCACATGCCGCTTCTTCTTCCGAACCACGCGCACCACTTTCTTATTCTTAATCACTTTGACAAACGAAAGAAGCGGAACAGAGATCCCGGTAGATAAACCGGGAACACTGCACCAACTTTACGCAAAGAAAACAACAAAAAAAAAGTTTAAATCCTCGACGACTGCTTCCAAAAACTTTGAATGGTTTGTATTTTATTTTTGTCACTAAATCGGTATCTCGCTTACTGATCTTTAAAGGTTTTTTTTTTTTTATTTTATTAAAATCGTTTTATTATGCTTAGTTTAGTTGGTCACGGGTCAAGAATTATTACACCACACTTGTAACACCTCATCACACGTCTTTCATATAAGTATATGTGGCTGTTGTAAATGCTGCGTTGAGTTGCATTGGATCCGATTGATTGGAGGAGGGATTTGGCCTACTTGCGCGTGATATTTACTTGACCAATTTTTTCTTAATTTTTTTTTTTTTTTTCTTTGGTTGATTGTTTGATTTTCTTGGTTCTTGTTTGGTATGGTAAAAGTAGTAGTTGGTGTTGGTTGGTCTTTAATTTTTTTTATAGTATTTCTTCTAGTCTTTTATGTCACGATTTTGAGGAATTTCACTTTGGCTATCGAGTTGAAAACAAAAAAAAAATAAAAAATAGATGATAAAAAAACGTTCCGATTTGAATAGATCAATCGATCGTTAGAGCACAGCACAAATGCGATGTAATCACAACAAGAATATAAAGAAGAAAATAGAAAAAAAGTGTTAAAAAAAAAAAAAAAAAAAAAACACCAAAACACAAACACAATTTTCACAACTTCCGAGACGAAGACGACGACGATAAACCTTTTTGAAAATGCAAATACTATTTTCAATTTCAATTTCGACGCGTGTTCACCACTTAGTAGTTGCTCCGATTTACGAAAGACGATTTGATTTGACCGACTGATTGCTTTATTCTGATTTGATTTTTGCAAAACGAAGACGTTTAAATTGCTTCGACATTTTGGTTAGAACAGAACAATTTGCAATTATGCTCCGGCCGATTGACCAACCGACAACCGAGCACCCGACAATAGAGGATTCGGACTCGGACTCCTCCCTCCTTCTATTACCAACGACAATTTGAGCGATGGTGAGAGTAGTAAGAGACGTCGTGGTGAGTGAGTATTGAATAATCACTCATCATCATCATCACATTAAGTGAGTATAAAAAAAAAAAAAAAAACAGATTATCGTTGAATAGAGTTTACCGAACGTGATTTTTTATCGAAGTAGTAACTCTCAGTATTGTCTCTCTATCTCTCTTTGGTCGACGGTATTGTGACTCCTCTCCACACCAATGTAAGTAAGTAAAAAGCTCAACAACAATATGAATGTGGAGCTAAAAGGAATCGAATACGATTCACTCGATCTCGAATCTTATGAGAGCGACAAGAAGCTTTCACTCAATCACTTGGACTTATTCTTGTCTTTTGAGAGGATATCGAACGACCAATCACACAATCAATTGATCGATCGATCGATCTATCAATCAATCAGTTGTTCCTTTTTTAAAAATCAAAAAGTATTGTGGTTGAGTGAGTGAGAAATAGAGCGAAAACGTACAATATATAGAAGAAACTCCATGTCCTCCTTACTACTACATAATCTCCTCCCTTCCTCTATCGCACTAAGTTTACTCACTCACAGTCACACATCAAAGCAATGATGTTTTAATTACTGAGCTATCCAATTTAGTATTGATCGATAGATATTTCCAGGTTATCCTACAAAATTCAATTCTATTCTACTTCATACAGCTCCAACTTACAGTCTCCTTACTTACCCCCCAGCAACACAATCATCCATCACATTGATCGCTGATACGGCAATTATATCGACGCCGTCACAGATTTTTCTCACCCAAGTGTGTGTTATAATTGGCTTAGCTATAAGTTTCACTCAAACTTCCATACCATTCCATACTTCACCACTACCTAACTAACTTACTCAATCAATCATCCATCTCCCACTCATTCACTCATCCACTGACTTCCTCAGTTAGTAGTCAATCAGTCAGTCAGTCAGTCAGTAGCTTACTCCCACCACATCCAATTTATACGAGTAGTAAATCAATGACTTACTCACTCGAACATTTTTTATTCTTCACTCATCCTTTCTTTCTCTCTATCTCCATTTATGTGTGTGTTTGTGTGTGTTTGTTTGTTTGTTTGTGTGTGTGTGTGTGTGTGTGTGTGTGTGTGTGTGTGTGTGTGTGTGTGTGTGTGTGTGTGTGTGTGTGTGTGTGTGTGTAGATTTTTCGCAGCCAATTATAAAGCATAATCGCTTTTTCGCATTTGTTTCGAGCCAAAATCAATAAACCGCACCGACCGTCGTCAGACGAAGACAATTGCATGCAAGCGACAAGGCGCCGATACACGACAAATCTATCCATCTATCTGATGATGATTCTTGATTCAATCAAAACGCATTGTGTTCGATGATGGTGGTGTAGTCTCTACTCCCTCCCAATATCTTTAAGATCCCTTCGCTTGTTTTTCCTTTCAACTTTCTTTCTTTACATCTACATACTTCTACTATTATTCCTTGTTGTTGTTGTTGTTGTTATATATCTTGACAAATTATTGCCATTGGTCTTTTTGTAGCAATTTATATTTGTATAAAAAATAATTTAAAAAAAAAAAAAAATTGAAAAAAAAAAATTATAAAGCAAAATAAAAATCTATTCTATTCAATTCAATTCATGAAATATGTGATTTTGGTACGCGAAATTAAGAAAATTATTTTAGCGTAGTCGTCGGGAGGACAAAATGATTTGATTTTGATTTACATTTTATTAACGCGCATTTTTCTTTACCGCAACAAATTAATTGCAGGAAAATTAGGCAAAACTACAAAACAAAAAAATAAAAAATAAGAAAAGCACAACGACATTAAGAGAAGCAAGCGATCGAAACTGAGAGATAAACATGCAACAACTGCAAACAAAAAACAAAAAACCAAAAAAAAAAAAAACTAAACTAAATAATGATAAAATTATTTATAATGTTCCTATATTTATTCATGTATTTATTTATGATTTTATTTTTGGGGGAAAATTCATCAAAATTTTCACATTCGAGTAATTAAAATGAACGAAAAATAAATAAATAATAAATAATTTAGTAATTAAAATGCAACACAATTTTCAAATATGTATGTATTGTTGTTGTTGGTGACAATTACGCGTTAAGAGTAGCAGAGAAGGGTGAGGGTGAAGGTGTAGGTGTAGGTATAGCGAAGGAAGCGCCGTGTAAATAAAACAAACAAAATAAAAAATATGAAAAATTCAAATAAATCATTATAAAATTATAGAAAGAAAAAAAGAGAAGAAGAACACACAACATCATCAATATCAATTTCATCAAAGCTCATAAACCATCCAAGCACCACACCCCCCCACTAAGAATACATATAGACCTACTCACAATATAGTATAGAACTAGAACTTATAAACCTTTCACAACACTATTATCTGTTTTATCCACCCTCATCTCATCTCATCTCATCTCAACTCTACTTTACTATTCCAATCCAAAACAGAAGCTTGGGAAATTATGATGATATGTAGTTTGTTTCTGGGCTTTAAAATCATTCTATCTACCAAACTGAAGTTGAAGAAATCATCATTATCATCATTATCATCAATTTACCATAGCAATTACCTACAAGTACAGTTGCTACAGTTCCTTCAACGGACGTAAGTTAAAACTAAGGTGATGGTGATAAATTATTATCAACTTGTCCCCCATCATTTTATCATTCCAATTAAAGAGACACCGGAACACAGAGACAAACAGATGATTATAAACTAGTTTTTAGAGTAATTAGTCAGAGGTCAATCCAATCCAAACAAATCCAACCCAATTGAATCGTAATGGATCGATTCTTGGAATATACACATATTAAATATTATTCGCAGGATAATTTATGGATAAGGTCAGTTCAGTTGAGTTGAATTGAATTGAGTTGAGTTGAATTGGTTTCTCTAGCAACTAAAACTAACTACATACTATACTAACTCATTTCTCTACCCATAAACATAGTCATAGTCATAGTCATGACATGACATGACACGATTATTGAAGAAACATATCTTTTCAATGCAATGCAATGCAACATTCAATTTTAATACTTATTACATATTTTATTTTGTATGTTGTGATTTGTTTTTGTCTCAACTGAATGAAGAGGAGATACAAATATTGTTCATGTATGAAATATATCAAAATCAAATTGTTTATTGAAATCAACAAAGTTGTTCCTTGGCGATGGCAATTAATGAGTGTGTTGTACCATAGATAGGATTGATAGATATTTTTCGGCACCTTGCCCGCTCGTGTCTATTTATGTAAGTATATTCTAAATAGTTTTGAGGGTGTCATCAATTTTTTTTTTTTTTTTTTTGTATATATTAATTTTATTTTTTCTATTTAAATGATGATATTATTTTGATAATAGCGAAGCGAATCGAATTGAATCGAGGCAAAGTATGGCATGGTAATGTGAGGCGAGGCGAGGCGAAGTTCTTGGTCACTTGGCAATAAAAACTGCGAAATTAAAAGGGGGCAGCGACAAGTAATTTCTAGAATTTATCAGCTACAACGCTGATAATTTCAAATTGAATAATGATAAACGGATAAAATAAATAAATGGGTTATGAATTTATTGAATATACATATGTCTGTATGTATATATAGAGATAATCCGAGTGAATATGCCGCCGCCTCATACTTACATATGATTGAGTTGGTGGTTTGTATTTTTAATAAATCAATTAATTGATTGATTGATTGAATTATTGACAGCTCGAGATTCTAAAATTCCTAAAATTCTTTTAAAAATAGTCAATAAGGCGAAGCCAAAACAAAAACCAAACAAATCAACATTCAACAAAAAAAAAAAAAAAAAAAATAAAGGAAGCGAGGGAGAAACGTGTGAGAGCTCAAGAAGACGAGAGTTGGCGTGGGAGAACTTAAATCGATGATAATCAAGTTAAGTAACGTCGTGTCGTCGTCGTTGCCGACAGACGTCTGTTGCTTTCAATTTTTCATTAGCTTCCCGGGTCCGATTCGGTTCCTTTGTCAAGTGACATTTCACATCGTCACAAAGGGGGAAAATACTATAACCCCATCACCCATCATCATCACGAGATCAATAAGAATTAAGTACAAATTTATAAAAAAAAAAATTAAATAAAGAAAAACAAAGTATCCATTGAAACTGAACCATAAAAGAAAATGCACACAGCAGAAAAGAAAACAAACACGGAGAATGAATGAATGAATGAATGAATGAAAGAAAGAAATAAAGAAAGATTAATGACAAATGTGCAAACAGAGAATAACGATGGATATAGTAAAGAAAGACACAAAGACTAATAATAATGCAAATGCAAAAACTAAAATAAAAAAAATTTACAAGTGTAGTGAGTGATTGTGTGTATGTAATGGTGTAATGTGAGTGTGGTGAGTTGAGTTGAGGTGAGTTGAATGAGTAAATATCGAGCGACCGACAGCCGTTAAGTGCGCACTGAAAAATTGTATACAATTTTTTTTTTTGATTGTTTTCACATTGCATACTTTTAGGCGCTCAACTAAAAATCAAATCCAAACAAAAGGCAAACTCATACATACAAACGAAAAATGGATGGATGGATAAATGAATGAAGTAGTCAAATAGCAGGTGCGGCTTTGACTTTATCATCGCCATCGCCATCACCATCACCATCACCATTATCCTCACAGTCATCATCACCATTTCATTCCCCTTTGCCTTTTTTCCCTATCTATTCATTGTTCGCCATTCGGTGGTGTTGATGTTGTCGTGGTTCTTCGCTCACTCGTTTGCTCTGTTGTGGCCAAATCCACAATGTTTTTATGATTGTTTAGCAACGGCGATGATGATGATTATGGTGATGGTGATTGTGGTGTGGTGTGGGTGGCGCCAACGACAATGACATTGAAACAATGTAAATAGAAGAACTTTTCTATTTTTTTCTATATTTTCGTAGAATGTACTTGGAACACTAGTTGTGTTGAATTGAGTTAAGTTGAGTCCAGTGATAATGACACACAAACAGACAAGACAAGGCTACCACCAAGAATTGGGCGTGTCACGGTGCTGCTCAAGTATATGGAAAAAAAAAAGTTGAAGGAAAATTGTGAGTTGCGTCGCACCCATAAAAATAAATTAAGAAACAAACAAAACAGAGTCGCAACAATTGGCGACATCCAATCCTATTGATGGTGGTGGTTAAAACAATCAATTAATAATATCAGTTTTATTTGTAAAAGAGGTTGGAAGGAAAGAAGATGGTACACAGTTATTAGCTGCTTGTTCAAGGATCGTCGACAAAACAATAATCCTTGATGACACATGACAGACACAAACACATTCTACTAATACGATAAGTGCTAGCAAAATAGAGCCCACGGAGACAATATAATAAAAATGTATTATATTAATAAAATATCGATATCAAATTGATTTCTTTCAACGATGCTCCTCTGATGATGATAAAACACCAAAATCTTACGAATGACAATCTTCTTTTTCAATTTGCATTCTTTCCGTGGTCCTCTATAGATCATTTTAGTCTGGTTTCCATTAAAAAAGTTCAGTTTTTAATGTGCAGAACACAAATATGTCATCATCATCTATTATATTACAGTAGTAATTGTGTGATTGAATTTGCACTGTAGGAATTATCATAGTAAAATGGATCAAGGAAAAGAAAATTTTCTATGTATGTATTTTTATCTACTCTGTATGATGGCTCCGACGACGATGTCTCCTTCATTTATGCATTAGGAAAATATCATAACATAAATACAATTTAAATTTATTGTGCGACGATGAGGCTGTGATGAGGGGGGGTTGCCTTCCCAGTCTATATAAAAAATATAAAAATATTTTCCAAAAATAAATTGAAAAACATAAAAATAAAAAAAAATTAATGAGAACGAACACCACACAATAATCACCATCATCATCATCATCATCATTGCTATCTATATTGACCTGCGTCAGCAAAATAATAAATAAATAATACCATGTATGTATAGTAGTACGAGTATATAAAAACAAATAACAAATCGGTTTGTTATTATTATGTATATTGCTACTCGTATAAGTATAATAATAATATAATATATTAAATAGAATTCTTTAAATATAGATTTTTTTTTTCTTCTTCTATATTTTTTTGGTTGTGCGACACGCCCATCTTTTCTTCTACCATTTCTAAATACATAGATAATACCAACAATGACAATGACGACATCATCCACCACCATCACCATCACCATCTTCATCATCATCATCATCATGAACAACAGCAATTTGACTGACTATACCAAGAACATGAAATTAACAACAAAGAACAAGAAGAAGGAAGGTGTCGGTCCCGACGGTTTAATTGCGTCATTGGGGATCAATCAACAAACAGTTAAAACAGTCAGTTAGTCAGTCAGTGAGTGAGTCAGTCAGTCAGACAGTCAATCTTCAGTCACTTGTGATGAGGTGAGGTGAACAATACAAATTTTAAATTGTGAAATTGTTAATTTTTTCAATTTTCTACCTTCCTTTCATAAAAACAGAATTTGCCAATTCATAAGTAGTATGTACTACATATTAGTAATATGTACTTAGTTGAAAAGATTACGAAATAATAATCAATAACAAATTACTTTTTTACTTTCTTTCTTTGTTTCTCTGATTCCCCGATGATGATCCAAAACACAAATCCAATCCAATTTATTCAAAATTTGAAGCTATTAAGAGAACGACAAACGGAAACAACAGAGAACATCAGAAATAGTAAGCACGTATACACATGCATGTTTCTTAAGAAATCCTTTAGCAAATAATTATTATTTTTAATCGTTTTTATTATATATATAAATCATCATTACCATAAACAGAAGAAGAAGAAGAAAAAGAAGTGGCCGCTTATCAGAATATACATACATGTGTGTATAATAACAAAAAAAAAACCATTCAGCAACAAGAATTTTTTTTTTTAACATTTTTATAGCATTTTATATGACGACTGACTGATTGACTGACTGAATATGTGACCAGGCAAGCGACTTGTCAAGTGAGACGCTTTGCCAGCCAGTGAGTAAGTCAGTCATTCAGTCCACAGGCCAAGACGGGACGGTCGTTCCCTTTGCCTCACACAACACATCATCATCATCATCATCATCATCATCACATCATGATATATACAACCGATTTGCTCGTGCAAGCGTTACTTCACTCCACTCACTTCTCACTTCCCTATTCCATAGTCTCACATACTGGGCCACGGCTTCATAGACTTAGTATACTATTCTCACATATAATCATCACATCACATGAGTTCTGAGTTCTTCTTATCAGTCACAACAGTCGTCAGTCTATCAGTCAGTCACTTAGTCAATGAGATAAAACGTCAGAATGATTTTACAATATTTTTATACTACACAAGAAAATACTATAAAAATGTTTTATACTTTTCTATATATATAGAGAATTTCCGTTTAAAAGTCATGTACTATATGACAGAGGAAAACTTTCATTGCGCATTTAAAAATTTTTGTTTAATAACAACAACGAGACGCGTCGTTCGTCGCACTCACATTTTACCGCTAAGTTTTTTTTTGTATTTTTTTTTTTTTTTTTATTATAATTAGTGAGACAGACAGATGACATCGAACACGACACCTAACAGCATCATCCACCCATCATCCAAAACAACAATCACACTCGCTCAAGTGTAAGAGGTTGATACTATGCATACTACTATGCTTAACTTTATTACTCTCCAACTAAAGATATTTTAGTGAATAAATTAAGAGTGATAATAAAGATTAGAAGTATATAAAACATCAGAGGACCAAACACCAAGTTAAAATGATGATGATAATGATGATCACATGACCAAATCCAACCCAACCCGAAACAAAAAAAAAAAAAAAAAAGATACCCAAAACAAATATGAATATACAATAACGACAGACAGACAGACAGACAGACAGACAAAACAATCTCACACACACACGTCGTCAACAATCTTATGACAAATGACGAAAGAAAAAAATAGCGGATGATGACATTTCATACTATTCGCCTATTTATTTATTTATACAACACATTTTGGGGGACTTTATTCGTAATTCATTTATTAAGATGTTTTTCCATTTGTTTGCAAATTAGATTAGATCTGAATCTATTAGATAATTAATATTTATCACATCTATAATATATAGATTTATTGTGTATGTGTGTAATCCCTGGCAAGCAAATATATGTATATAGTATTAGGAGTTAAGTGAAATTAACAGAAAACGAACAAATGAATTTCGAGTATACGGCGGAATGGAATGAAAACATGAAGGTGGTTGTCAACTGAAGCTCAATTAATAACATCATCATCATCATCATTATCATCATCAAAATAAGAGATTCACCCACATCATGGAAGATCGTCGATCATTTAGTTTTGATTTAAATTAGAAAAATATTGGAGAAAAATAAATAGGTTTGGTTTGAAATCATTCTTTCAAAAATATTGTAGAAACTGGCAAGTCGATAAGACTTTAAGGAATGATTTTCTGAGAAAGCGAGTCCGTACTTCTACAAAAAATACTGGACATTCGCCGAGGAGATAATGAATGCATTTTCTGTTGTACAATTGAGACATAAACTCAGTCTGTGAGCCATTAGCACAATAAGGCACATCATAACTAGGGATGTTTATTCCGATTTGATATATTGAAGCTCTATATGGATTTTGCATTATTAAGAACGAATATATACAACATATATCTATGATTATTATGATTATTTTGACAAATCAATTATATTTTTAAGGTAATTATTTTAAAAATCTCCATATTTTTTGCTTAAACCTTCTTCCATAAACAACATTTTATTGACCCGTTTAGCTTGTTATCGTTTTCGTATAATTTTCGGATAAGACCTCCAACGGTCCTCGAACATAGCCTTTCATTCAAATGGCACAGAACTAGTAGTAGTCACCATAGTCAAATACTTGTATGCAATATAGTTGTACAACTTCGGAAATTTTTGTATTTATAATCTCTATCCATAAATACTTTCAAAGGGTTTTCATTAAATCTACTAACTGTAACTCTTCAACTTGTCTGGAAAACTTTGCAATGAGATATATCGAATAAAATACATATAATCAATTACATATAATAATTCGATATCTGATGTTGCAATTATGATATATCGGATTAATTCCATATATCGAGGGTTAAATATTCGAATTTTGTACTGGTTGGCCAAGGCACGCATATACCCAAGGTTCCTTGCGATACCAGATGAAGTACCTATATGATTCGTTTTAGCGAACGTATGTATCATACGTTAAAATGCTCGGGTTTTTTGTTTTATTTTTTGAAAATCCTAGCAGTTGATTTACCTCCAGTTTAGCAATATCACTTAGATCTCTAAACTGTGAATATCCAAAGGTACTTTTGTTGAGTTCTCTCTCATAAGTGCCGGGCAGAAACATAGATGATGTTTCAAGGTTTTTCTATTTTAGTAGTTTAAAGATACTAGTATTTTCTAAATAGTTTTTGTGCCTTACCGAAATATTCTATATACATAGTATGTAAATATATAGGACTTGTGTATGTGTAGTAGTAGTAGTAGTTGTATATGGAGAACCATTTCATTCAATTGGACTTACCTAGAAAGAAAAATGAATGGAGAAAAAAAAAGAATATTATTAATAAAACAAGTTCCAGATCAATATTATTATTATTACAAAAATGTGTAACTTTGATCAAATCAAAATCATGATGTTGATGATTATTCTTTGAAAATGATTTAAAGAGATATGTATGTATTATATAAGTAGAACAATAGAATAGTGTGCAGCACCACCATTAAAAATTGATTGACAGAAATCGAATCAAATTGATATAAATACTATATATGTGTAAATAAGGAAATAAATACGAGAAATTATTATTGGAATTACCTAAAATATGTTTAAATTTTTGTACAACTTTGGTCCAGCTTACGCAGGATGGTGTCATGCCTGACGATGTTGGTTGTTTTGCAGTCTTATTATTCTGTGATAATGAGCTTTCATCGTTATCATTATCATTATCTTCATTATCATCGGTGGTCGCTGAGTAATCATCTTGACCAGCCTCAGTGCAGGCATCGACAGCGTGCACATCATTTACATCCACCACAACATCGTCGTCATCATCATCATCATCGCCTTCGATGGTTAGACGTGGCCTTTGATGTTGTATGGTGGAGGAGGAGGAGCTTATAACTCTATTATTATCACAGTTTGATTTGGTGGTGGTGGTTCTATTTATATTATTGATATCCTCTAATGTAGTATCATCGTTACTGACATCAGCGGCATCGGCATCGATTCCACCGGCAGCTGCTAGATTTGATGCCACAGTCGTATTACGTTTTTTGCGTTCCTCTTCGCGTTGTTTCTTCAAATTGGCTTTTCTTTGTTTTGCTTCCTTTTGTTTTTGTTTCCTAGCGAACTTTTCACGTAACTTCGGGCTACCAAATTCATCTAAATAATACATGGTATCTTGAAGACCATCCTTTTTATTAATTAGCTTAGCATCGATATGCGTTTCATCGGAGATTTTCAATAATGGAAAAACATGATAGCCATCAGTACCCATATTCTTATCAAGTTTTGCTTTGGCCACCACCGAGGCTATGGCACCACCATCTGCTGATGAGGATGATGCTGATGTCGCCGTCGCCGTCACAACTGGTGCTACCGGTACCACTGGCACTGGCCCTAACACTGATGCTGTTGTCAATTTTTCAAGCTTTGCTATTGGTTCTGATGCTCCTGCAGTTGTTGCTGCAGTTTTCTTTGATACTGATTCAGTTGGTTGGTGTTGGTGTTGGTTTTGATGTTGATTTGATATAGCATCAACACTTGTTCCACCACTTATAGACTCATTATTAGTGGTGGTCGTTGTTGTTGGTGGTGGCTCTTTCTTGAGATTAATGACTATACCTGTCGATTGTGAGTCATCAAGTAAATCATCATCAACATCATCTTCAAGACCAGCATCAACCTGATCATCATCATCATCATCCACATCATCATCGCATATGTCGACTTCTTCAATACGATCCTCCATATCGAAACCTTGAGTACCCGTGCTATTGGTGCTTTTATATTTGATTCGCCGCATACCCAGACTACTGCCAGATATGGTGCTTCCGCCAGTCATCATGCTTAGTTCTAAGGCTGAGGCAGCACGTGAGGAGGCACCACTTTCACCACCGATGCCTCCTGAGCCACAACCAACACCACCATCCTCTGAGTATTTCGATGATCCAAGACCAGAAGAATTACCGCCCAACGATTCACTGCTCGATGATGAGCATTGTGCTGATGATGATGATAGTTTGAGGAGATGTTGTTGAGAACCAGCACCAGAATCGTTACCGCCATCACCACCACCTCCTCTTCGGCATCCTCCAACATGGTGCAATTGCTGCTGCTGTTGTAGACTATCTATACCACTATCTTGTGACATAAGTTGACGATATTTTTTATCATTTTGTTGATTGCGATTATTATTATTATCATTGTTAGTGTTCCTTTTCTTAGAAGAAACTGTTGTCATCATCATCAAATTATTGTTATCTTTAGTGAGAAGTTTGCTGGTAGCCAAACTTATAGAACCAGAACTACTACTTCGATCAGGTTGTTTCTGTTTCTGTTGCAATTGCTTATGTAATGTTGCCGCCGATGTTGCAAGTTGCTTTTGTGATACAGACGATGTGGTTACAATGACTCCACTATCCGCTGATCCAGTTGATATTTGAGTTGAGAAAGGTTCACGTTCAGTCAGCGGAATCTTAATTGGTTCACTGCTGCTGGATTGTTTTTTCGGCAATATGATGGCACTGATGATGATGTTGTCAACATCATGATCATCATCATCATCATCATCATTATGGGCAGCATTTCTTGTTATTGTTGGTGGCGGCTGCCTTTGCCGCTGCTGTTGTTGTTGTTTTTGTTGTTGCGTTGTTGCCATCAGGTTTATTTATTTACTTTTTTGTTTTGATTTTGTCACAAGTGTTTTTAAGTTTTTTTTTTTTTTTTTTTTCTCACTTATATTATTATTATTTTTCTTTTCTTTTATGCTGTTTTCTTTTGTTTTTATTTTTATTTTTAATTGGCTTAAAAATGAAGCAACGTGTTTCGTTCTTCTTATTTCTTATATCTTTGGAAATTTATTTGTTTCCTTTTGTCACGTTTTTTGATTTTGTTTTTAATTAATTTTTTTTTTTCTTGCTTTTACAGTCACATTGCCTATTAATTAATGAAATTAATTTTTATAGGTGAACATAAAGTGGGAAAGAAGGGATAAGAGACAAGGGAATTCACATAAAAAAAAAAAACGAAATTAAAAAATTGCATTAGTTAATTTTTTTTTTTTTTTTAACATAATTTAATTTTATTTATTTATGTTTTTTTTTTTCAATTATGATATTTTTGTTTAAACACAGTGGTACACATTAAAAAAAAGAAATAACTAAATTAAAAAAAAAAAATAAAAATACACACACACACACACACACACACACACACACACACATACATATATATACATATATACACACATATACAGATACAAGTGGAAAAATATATGCGCGCCTTTATAAATTTTATTTTTAACAACACAAAATTCTTTTATAATTTTTTTGTTTTTTTCTTATTTGGTTTATATTTTCGTTGTCGTTCATATATTTATTGAATTTTTTTTTTTTATTTATACTACTCGCACATTAAATTTTATTCAGTTCTGTATTAACTTTTTTCATTTGAAACAACAAGAATCTAAACAAACAAAAAAAGAGACATGTTCTGCCCGCTTTTAAGGCCACGAATCAACTGAAATTGAAAATATCAAAAATGCGTTGCAAATAGACTCAGCAATCAGCAATCAACTCAACTCGACTCGACTCGACTTGACTTAACTTGACTCTTCTGCTTGCCAGCCTGCTAACTAACTGTGTGCCTGCATGTGGATGTGGATGTGAATGTGAATGAATGAATGGGGAGCAGAAGAGCGTAAAAAAGCTTTAAAGAGTGAATGTTAATGAGAGAGTGCGGCAAAGTTTGTTAGTTAGAGAGCGAGCGAGCGCCAACAAAGTGAGGAATCAAGAGTTAGATAGAAGGAAGGCAAACCGCAATTCAACCAAACGTAAGAACGTACCAAGTAAATACACTACACTTCACACATACACATACACGTACGTCGTATGTATGTATGCCGTCGCTTTGCTGCTTAGTCAAGCAAAGCAAAGCAAACACAAATGCTCTGTTCACACAACAAGAGAACAACATACTACAATACTTAGAGTGATGAGAGTGGAGAGTGAATTAGTGAACAACAGTGAGGTAGGCAGGCAGGCGGCAAGAACGCAAGATGCTTCTTTCTAATTAACTAACAACTATGTGTGTATGCGAGCGAGAAGCATGCATGCATGCATGCAACTGTGTTGATTATTTGATGTGTGATGTGAGCACAACACGAAACATAAGCACAAGTTAGTTACTGAGGGACGAGAGAAAACGAAAGTTCCATGGACACGTATATCATCATCATCATCATCATCATACGTAACAAGTGTGGTATGCAATGGTGGTATAGTAAGGTATATTATAATAGTACACATTGTTAGAAGAAAAATAAAGGCGGGTGGGCGCTAACAATAAACTGATTTACATTATACACCACTTTACTCAACTCCATCTCATATTGGGTTCAAAACATAGCTTATCCTCAATCGACTCGTCTTTCTTTTGCCATCCCCTTCCACAGCTCCTACATAGTAGAATATATACTATAATTGTTAGGGTCCATCCAATTGATTTCCAATCATTAAATATATGTATTTATTAGATCAAGAACTGGATTGAGCCAATTTAAAGCCCGCCCTTCCGGGAGTTTTGAAACCCAACAAATTGGTAACAAAAAAAAAAAAAAAAAAATGAGGACTCTCACCAGCAGCGCATCACTACTCATAGTAAACCATTTGTCATAGATTCTACAGAAAAACCAATGAGAGGGAATGGGAGCGAGACTCCTCATTTGAATACATACTACATACTTCCCAACTGTATGAAGAATTCCTATGTGACTCAAAGATAACTTTCAGATGAAGAAAACAAGGGCAAACAACAATCGCAGCAGTAGAACTTTTTATGTCGCTGTAAATAATACATAATATGTATATACAATATATCATTCTATATAATCTAATCTAAGAGGGGAATGGACTATCGATAGGAAGTTTCCGACAAACAGTGCGTTCTATGTATGTTACAAACGTCTCGAAAGAACGTTGATAACATTCATTCACTATTCACTGTAGTGTGAATGGTAATGGTAGGTGGTAACAGTATGAAAGAAACATGTATGCAGAAGAGTACATAAGTACATATATAAAAAGAACTGTTGCTGCTTCTACGAAAATACTTAAAGAGAGCAAAAGAACAAGTGAAAAAGAACAACAGTCAGTTTCTTTTTTACAACTGAACTAACAGAGACATACAGACAGACAGACAAACAAACAACAGACAATCGAGAGAGTTGTGATGAAGTAGGCAGCTGGTGAGTGAGTAGGTAGTAGGTGATGGGTAATTACACCAACAAATGGGCCAATCATCTATCAACCACTGAGTGGTTGGATCTACGTCCCGGAATCACACGACATCAGTCGGCCAAAGACCACCGTCGCTTCAGTCATAACATACATGTTGCAGCCCCCATGTAGTTAAAACCACAACAACAACAACAACAACTCCAACCACTGACACAGGGAGTTTATTACAATAATTTACATAGGACGATTGTCGCTATCCCCATTCCCATTTCCATTCCCATTCCCATCTACATCAATCATTTTCTAATAAACAAGAAATCTCTGATCTCTCTACTATAAATTTCTTTACGATTACACATGGTGACTGGTGACTGATGACGATGATGATGCTATTGACGAGTTCTTCTTTTATTCTTCCCACTTAACTTTCTCCTGAAAACTGACGAACTAACTAACTGACAACTGAGAAGAAGAATAAAGAACAATGAGAATGAATATGTGTGATCTTCTTCAACCAATTACAATGCAAAATCTTATCATAAATAGAATAATAATAATTGTGGTAAATAAGAAAAAACAAACAAAAGAAAACAAAAGAAAAGAAAAGAAAAACAAAGAAAGGAAGAAAGAAATAAAGAATGGAAGAATAAGGCGCATAATGACTTCTTGTGTACTTAGTATTAATTCATTAAAAAAATAAAACAAAAAAAAATTATAAAGAAATATATTTAGCAATGAAATTATTACACTTATTATGTATGCGTATACTTATGTACATATGGATGTATGTATGCCCACCCAATATGTGATAAGAAGAAAACAGAGCAGAGAGTAGCCCAGTGTAATCATCAATCCATAGCAACAATAACAACAACAACAACAACAACACAATAAAAACCCAACAAAAATACTGCACTCAGTCGACTGACTGAGTATATGGAAGGAAGATTAAAATATGCAATATATGGAACTGAAGAAACTGGAGTACAACACAATACAAAGCACAATCCACACCACATCACATCACACCACATCATACTATACCATGCACATGTCATACAAATTCAACAACAAAGAATGGTGTGGAGTAGTGGTTGGTAGATAGGGTCTGGGGTCTGTCAGTTCCTCGGTCGTTCGGCCAATAGATAGATAGATTGGTTGCTTGTACTCAGTCAGTCAGTCGGTCGGTCGGTACTCGTCGGTAGTATAATTGTTGTCGTCATCCGCTATTTGTGACTGGCATTAAAAGCGCGAATGCGATAAGAACAGAACAGAGCAGAGCAGAACAGAAAAGAACTGAACAACAGAAATACTATACTGTACACACAACAAAAGAACAACCAACACTGACTGACTGACAGACAGACAGACAGAAAGACAGACATGGTCGGACAAAGAGAAACACATAAAAATATTATGGATTTTTAAAACAAAAAACCATACAGTACAGCACAGTACAGTAGCTTAGCTTAGCTCAGATCTACTGGTTGTATGAGGTGATTTCCTAGCACTGCACGTTATTCCATCCAAGGCTCCACAACCTCTTTTCAAGACACCACACCACAAAGGAATCTATATTCCATCCATTATTAGTTGTTATAGAGAGAGAGAGAGAGAGAGAGAGAGAGAGAGAGAGAGAGAGAGAGAGCGAAAAAGACCCCCACCGAAAAACAATTAGATAAGATGTAGAGTTATACTAGTAGAAATACGTATGAGGACTCAAACAACTAAAATACAGAATAAGAAAAATGCATTGGGGCGCGCTAGAGCTAAAACTAACACAAATTACACTCTTCCTTTGTCTGTTGCACTACTCTGACTCACTGACTGTGACTGACTAACTAACTAACTGACAGACTCTGAGTGTTGTTAGTTAGGGTTGCACATTTGCTAATGTATTAAGAGTTTTGTATTGCGTTGTGTAGTCAGTCTGTGTCTGTTGTGTTGCCAATCAGGCTAGAAATCCATCCTTACCCAACCCATGAATGATTCCCTGTGAATAAGGGATTATTTAGTTTTTGCATTGAAATGTCTATCATACTAAGTACAAACAATGTATGTACATACTTACATATGTGAATAAACATGTCCCCAATTCTCTAATGTTGTGTGTTACTTTTATGATAATAGTTCAGTTCAGTTCAGTTCAGTTGAGTTGAGTTGAGTCAACAAAAGATGAGATGAAAATTGATGATAAATTTTGGTTTACCATATTTTCTATTCTTTTAGTTTATATACAATAGAGTTAGGTTTCTCCAAACTTAAGATTTCAATATTTCCTACTTGTAAATACTTTAAATATGTTCAAGTTCAACAGATCAGTTAGTCAGTCAGTCAGTATATTGTAGAACTTTAGGAATTCCAAACAACAATTTTAAAAAATAATCAATAAGTTTGTAATGTGTGTTGATGGACTTAATTCCTTATATCAATGATTTATTGTAGAATATATAGTATGTATTTTTGAAATTTGAGAATTTTACTAACATCATGAATATTCCAGGACATTTGACAAATGATGACACTTACTTATGCACATACAACAGTTGGTTCTAATAAATATTACTCATAATTAACAAATACTAAATACTATGTGTACATAATATTGATTAGAAAGGAGGAGGTTATGTTACAACAATTTTAGAGATGATGAATGTTGTCAATCATTAATTGGTACACATACTATAATAATTTAATCGTTTTGTCAATGTGGGTGTGGTAAGGTAATGGTAAATGGTAATCGATAAATGAATGAAGGGAAAGGTTTCAATTAAATTGAAATTAATTCT
This sequence comes from Amiota mariae, assembly GCA_035041805.1. Taxonomy (NCBI): domain Eukaryota; kingdom Metazoa; phylum Arthropoda; class Insecta; order Diptera; family Drosophilidae; genus Amiota; species Amiota mariae. The sequence goes on from JAWNKV010000667.1 coordinate 260,396, forward strand.
GCTATTACTACTAACTCGGAGTATCTGAACTGGAGAAGGGAAAAGAAAAGATAGTATTTTTCTATTTATTTATTAAATATGTATAATAAATTTCTAATGAGATTTGGTGGTGGGTTTAAGACTATACTAAGATACAATATCTAAAGATTAATGGAAATGGAGAGAACGAAAGAGGAGTCAGAGGAATGTAGAAATCTAATTATACATAAATACTAACAACAATCAATTTCCATAGTAAATGAGGACAGAGAGAGAGAGAGAGAGAGAGAGAGAGAGAGAGAGAGAGAGAGAGAGAGAGAGAGAGAAAATTAATATCTATTATTGTCGTTGTCGTTCGTAATAGTACAACTATGAAAATACTAACTAATTATTAAAGTCGGAACTTAAACTTATTGTTGTTGTTATTGTTGTTGTTGTTGGTGGTGGTGTTGTTGGGTTCTGTCGTCGTCATTTCTAGAGACTTGTCAAGCAACATTTAAAAAAATCTATTACTTTAGGCACAGGTGCACTAACATATAAAGTATATAGATATGTATGTATGTATGGACATATGTATGTATGCATGTAGTTGCAACAGCAGCAGAGCTACGAGTTGAGTATTGATTAGTTGCAGTTTATCACATTGTAAGTTAGTTAAGATACTACAAATACAAATTTGATGAAATATTCATGAAGTTGTTTGAAAAAAAAAAAGACTACAAACAGAAACAAAACAAATTCGACAACATTCGATGTTCGAGTTGAATCGACGACTATTGTGTATTGAATTGAACTGAACAGAACTGAATCGTTTCGAATTGAATTGAATCGTTCAAGAACGTCTAGGTTGGTTGCCTGGTTAGGTTATTATTGTTAAGACTTTTTAGGTCTAGGACAGACAGATGGATGGACGGATGGACAGCCAGACAGTCAGTCAGAGAGACAGACGAAGGCAAAGTTTGTCTTGTTATGCGTCAGTCAACAAATGCACCGCGTAACAAAAATAACTTTTGTGGTGTGATGTTGCATACTCAACTCACTCACTCAGAACTAAAGTGAATATGATGAAGAAAAGAAAAAAAAAAAAAACATCGAACGAACGAAACAACAACTAGAAGAAGAAAAGAATTCTACTTTTGCTTTGGTCAAAGACACAATAAGCTAAAATTAGTAGCAAACCAAAGCACACACACACACACACACATACACTCAGTGGACAAGAGAGCGCCGCCAGCACATGACATACAACATACTAAGTATGTGGGGACGACTACATCGACGACGACGACTACATCGACGACGACGACTACATCGACGACGACGACTACATCGACGACGACGACTACTTCTAACAGACGAGAGAGTCAGTCGGTCGGTTCGTCGGTCGATCGATCGATATATGTAAGTGGACTAAAGCATATGAGAAAGAATGATCATGCTCTGCTGGTGTTGATGATGTTGATGTTGATACGAATAATAATGCACAAAATAAGGATGAAGACGCAGCAGTGTGTTGAAGGGGCTGGGCTGGGATGGAAACGCTACTGGCCAAAATTAGAACAAATCAAAAATAAAATCAAACAAAATTAAATGAAAAACTAACACGAAAGACGACGACGATCTAAAGAAAATTGAAAGTGAAAATGACAATTATTCACTCACACACATACATACATACATATATATACATATATATATATATGTATAAATATGTAGATATTTATATATCATATCATCATCAATCACTCAACAAAACAAGAAATCAAAACAATTTTTTTTTTACTTGTAAATTTCATTTAAATAACAATAAATTTTATTCTAAAAACTCAATAGAATAAACAAACAAACAAGCAACAAATAATTTTTAAAAATTATGTAACCAAAATAAATTTTATATTTCTCATTCCTTTTTCATCATAAACAAAAACAAAAATAAAAAAAAAATAATAAAAAATTTAAATAAATAAATTTCTTTAAAATGAATTTCTCAGTTCTAATTCGAATTTGATTGAAATTTTATCATTTCTAATTATTAAATACCAATTTACCAATATACTATAATTATAATTAATTAATCGATCGATCGATCGATCGATTGAGAATTAGATGTGATAAGTACACACACACACACACACACACACACACACACACAGAGATAATAATTCCTTTCACTCATTCGATAAATACTTTCTTTTATACTTCGTCATCGTTGTAAGTTTCTTTGTTCTTTGTTTCCGTTTGTCCCATTGTCATTCTTATAAGTACTTAGTATTATCAGTAGAAAACAAAAAAAAAAAAAAATAAAAAAAAAATTAAAAGAAAGGAGAATTCATATTCTTTTATGTGTGAAGTGATTTAAAGGATTTGAAAAGTAATTACATACGTCCAACAACAATACACTTACTATATATATATATGTATATATATATATATATCTATGTATATACATAGTACATGTGACACAACGATCAACTTGTGCCACATTAACAAAAAAAAAAAATACATAATTAAATAAATAATAAAAAAAAAAACAAAAATTTAAAAACCAACATAATTTTTTGTTTTACAAATCTTTGAAAATTTATTTATTTTTTTTTATTTTTTTATTTATAATTTTTTTTTTTATTGCAACTAGTTTTAAATGTTTTTTACAAACTAACAATTTTAATTGGGTTTAGCTTAATCCTCATTTTCATTTTGTTTGAATTAATCTTTAGCGTTTAAGAATTGTTTACCAACCACTTGGATGGATCTATAAGGCTTGAAGATTCATTATTATTTTCACTTGAGGAAAATTGAATTTAAATGTGAATTTATTTGTAACTGACAGTCAGTTTAATCGTGTAAGCGGCAAATAAATACGTAGAACAGAGTTCAAAGTTCGAACATGAAGAAGGTGAAGGTGAGGGTGAAAGATTGACACGAATTCTACAACCACCATCACCAACCATTAGTATTTAATATCTTAGAAATCTCGGCGGAATAAATATGAAATTTAACTGAAAAGTATCTAAAATTTTATTGGCAACGCGCATTTTGAAAAGGAAGCCACAACACACAGATCAAATACCCAACAAAAGTATAACCACACAACCAACCACCCACCCACCAACAAATATGAATTAAGTATATAAGTGTATGACAGAGAGAGAGAGAAAGAAATTGATAGAATGGAAGAGGGGAATAAACTTAAACTGGATATCATATTTGCAAAGAAAACAAAGAATATAATATAATAACAACGTTGATGATGATAATAATAATAATAATAATAATAGAAATGTAAATAAATGACATGTAAAAAAATATTAAAAACAAATATAGTCGTCATACAACTAGAAAAACATCATCATGATGTTCATCATGAAGAGAGAATACATATATGTAGTTATAATCTCACATAGGAAACTATAATATATGGAAAATATTTATACTTATATTGTGTTGTTTTATAAAAAAAAAAACAAAAAACAAAAAACAATCGATAAAAAAAAAGAAAAATAATAAACAACCAGTGAGAACAACACAATATTATTATATTGACAAAAACAAGAATTTAATGGTTGGGGATTCGTTTGTTTGTGTGTGAAATACACCCTCTTTCTCCTCTTCCAGTAAGTATTCTGAGATTGACACACGATAATGACGAGGCGACATCAGCGTGGAGCAGGAGAAGGAGGAGGAGTAGCATATGAAATAATCTTCAATCTTCCCTTCCTTCCATCCATCCATCCATCCATCCAACCATCCTTGCTTCTATTCTACTAGTATTATTCGCTGGTTAGGTTATTATTTCCCATCATGTGTGGGTGAAAATTTGATTGATAAATGAGCAGCTAAGCGTTTTTAAGGATAAAAGGACTAGGATATGACAGAGGTACTCGTAGTAGTAGGTAGGTGGTAATCTGTCATCCGACGTTGATTGCTGTTTCATCGAAAACAAAACAACAACAACAACAACAACAAAACCAAGACAAAGCGTAGTACATATAAGTGAAAGTTAAAAATAAACATGTAGAAAATAACATGTGTCAACAAACAAACAAAGAAAAATAATAAAATAATAATAATAATAAAAAAAAACTACGTCTTAGTAGTCTAACGATAAACCAAGTTATCGACAGACGATGACAACAACAGAGACAATAAAATAATATAAAAATGACAATTACAAAGACGATTGTCGTGTGTCTATATAACCAGAAAAAAATGGAACACAATAATATTAAGATTATTATGATAAGAGATCACCACACACACTATCACATATTTAAGTCTAGCTGGACTTAGCTGGATTAGACTAGAATGGATTGTTAACCATTCATTAATTCTGATTCAAGTCAACACAAGATAAACTATTGATATCAAATGATAAAACATAGTTGACAACAAACAAACAAACCTCAGAACAACACACGAAACTTGCATATTAAACCCTGACATTTTTTGAAGACACTTTGAAATGTATCATTAACACTTATTGCTTTGTTTGTGCTCGCATCACATAAAAGCCACTCATTGGATTTAAAAACGAAATACTGAAAGATGAAAAAGCTTTTTTGTGAATAACATACATTCTGTCAAAAAAGTACGGGAATTCGAAAACTCGGGCATATGAGTGGTACAAAGCCGTCAAAGACGGTCGTGAAGTGGTTGAAGACTTGCCTCGTTCCGGACGCCCATCGACGGCTTCTACCGACGATAACGTCGATAAAATTAAGGAAATGGTGCTCGAAAACCGTCATACCAGCTTGAGAGAGAGTAGCACATGAGCTCAACATATCCCACGAGTCAGCACGTACGATTTTGATTGATATTTTGGGCATGAGAAAGGTGGCCGCGCGACTGGTGCCAAAAGAGCTGAATTTTCTTCAAAAAGCTACGATTGTGAAGGATTTTCTCGCCAAAAACTCAACTAACATCATTGAACAACCATCGTATTCGCCTAATTTGGCCCCCTGTGACTTTTTCCTTTTTCCAAAACTAAAATTACCGCTTCGTGGCACCCGTTTTGAGTCCATTGAAGCCATAAAAAAAAATTCGGCGCGGCCATCCGGAAAGCGCATATAAAAAATGTTTCGATGATTGGAAATGCCGTTGGCATAGATATACTGGAGCAAATGGTGCCTATTTTGAAGGCGACCCAATAAATTTGGATGATTAAAGGTAAAAATGTTGTTTTATTTATAAATTCCCGGTACGTTTCTGACAGAATGTATAGCGTTTATTTCATAAAAATCGACTTACAGAATCGGTCAAAATTGGTGGATCAAATTTTGCATAATTAATCAAGTAGTTTTTGTCAAACATTTCTTATGAATTTTGAAAGTCACACACAACAAAATAAAATACATAACATAAATGATTTTGATGAAATTTTGCAAGGGAGTAGAGTAGCAAACGCATTGGGAAATCTAGAATGTATAAAACGCAAACGCTTAAAATGATAAAGATAATGATGATGTTAGTGGTGGTGGTGGTGGTGGTGGTAATAATCAATCAATCATTGTGAAATCTTAAAATAAATGAACTATGTACATAGAATATTTAATTAAGAAACTTTATCATACAAGATATTTATTTAATGTATTCTTTCTCCTACTACATACTACTACATATCAATACAATAATCATGATCATTGAGTGAATGTTCTTTCAAATATACTTCACAACATTTCATACAAATACATAATCAACTAAACTTAACAAAACACCAATCAAATAAACACAACAAGTGATAATTATTATTATTATTATTATTGTAGATAAAAAGTTGGTAAACAAATAATATTAGTATTAATAATAATAATAATGACATTGTTGTATTAAGTAGTGATAAAAGTCTTTCCGATTCACACCAACACCCACCATCCACCTCTTTCCTAAGGTCTTCACTTTATACACTATGAAATGAAATAGTATTTTATGAAAACAAAATGAGAAAAGAAGAATTGAAAATTATGCAAAATAATATTAATACTATAAATAAAAATAATATTATAATAAGATTGTGTTTTTTTCTTTAAATTTGTTTTTTTCAAAAGAAAAAAAAAAAAAGTTGTAAACAACAAATGCAAATATAAATCATATTATGCGAAATGCCTATTATCACTACCCCCACCATCACTACCACACCATCATATCATGGGAATATCATTTATATGAATGTATTTATCAGTGTATCAGTGTGTGCAAGTTTCCATATATCTATGGATGTAGGACAGGCAGATAGATAGATAGACAGACAGACACTCACAGACATAAAGACCCAGAGAGACAGACAGATAGACATGTTTTTTTGTTTTTTGTTTTCTCATTCTCATTGTTGTTGTTGTTGTTGTTATTGATGTTCTATACATCATGTTGTTCTGTTCCGTTCTCTTCTAGACATCATCATTATCATCATCATGATGATGACATGAGGTGATTTTATTTTAACAAAAAACGCAAAGTATATTTCCATAAATAGAAATATAAATAAATTAAAGTATTTTTTATGCATATAAATACATAAGATACATATTACAACATTATTGTACTATTGTTATACATACTTTATTTCTACATAAATAAGTAGTAGTAGTAGTAGTATGTGTGTGACAGAACATTAACTTTGATTCACTGAAGCTTACACACATACCTTTCTCATCACATCACATCACATCACATTATATCAAATCACATTGCAATTTTTCCATACAATGATGTATTTTGTATGAGTAAATTTGTTTTGTCTTTTCATTTTCATTTTAAGTATATACAGTTCTATTTACTATGTTGTACATCAATTTGTTGGGTTGCTTTTAGTTCAAGGTTTATACTATCAATCTATGTATTTGTATGTACTTAGTATATCTTATCAAAAACTAAAATACTGCAAGAAGTTTGTATGTAAATTACATACTACAATATGAGTCTCAGGATCATGATGAATTTGAATGAAAGTGGATTCAATATGACAAAACAAATACTATTATATCGTCTGTATCGGCATCAATTGGCATCGATCGACAAACATCTGCTTTAAATTAAAGCTTCTTAGGAGAAGAGTCCTCCTTTTTCTACTTCCATCATCTATATTATTCTGAAGAATCTTTTACTATTTATATTCGCATAAGGAGTTGCCTTCATTGATGATTTCTGATGACTCAAAAAGTGAGCATCATCATCTCATCATCAACATCCATTATCATTTCTTTCTTTTTTGTTCTTTTCACTTTTATTTGCTTCTTACAAAATGTAAATATTTTGTTCTGTTCTGTTCTGTTCTGTTCTCTTCTGTTCTGATTTGTTCGTCATTCCTGCTGTCTGTCTGTCAGTCTGCCTGCCGTAGTCGTGTGTGTGTGTTGTCAATTTTTTTTTTTGGTATAAAATACAAGCAAACAACTCGACATTCCCGTTTTGGACAAGCCTCCTTATTTATTAAATGTTATATGTATATATTATGGTTGTGGATGGGGATGGGGATGGGGGGGGGGCGATTGGGAGAGGAAAGGAAAAGGAATGGCATGGGGTATATGTTGTGTTGTGTTGTGTTGTGTTGTGTTGTATGGTATGTGGTATATGGTATATGTGAATGTGAGTTTAGGTATTTAATTTTAATTATTATTCTTATTGTATTTATGACGTCGTTTTTTATACTTTTATAATGTTTTTTGTTACGATGGATTTTATTGCGGGGCTTTTTTTTTTTTTTTTCATTTCTTTGCAAATAAATTTTTACTTCCGACTTTTGCTACTTGAGAAAACAAATAATAAGTGTGCTTACTTACATAAGTCATCATCATTTTAAAGTTATAATATATGTAAAATCATATTTCTCATATCATGGGTAAATCAATCAAATTAGAATTTGTAAATCTTCTATTCATTCACCGAGAGCAGTGGAGTTATAGGTCATTTTCTATTGTATAATATAATATACTGTAGTGTACTGTATTGTCAGTAAGTATGTACATACTTAGTATAATACTAATCTCCTTCTGAATGTGATCTGCACGAACTTCATTACTTCTTGATATTGTTGGCTTTTAGATGGTTGGATTGGGTACAACAACAGTGTGTAGAATAGATCAGTCAATCGATCAATGGATCCAATTAGTATTAATATTTTACCGCTCATTTTTGTATATCCAAAATTCAATTGAATGTCATCCATCCTCTCATTTTATCTCATCATTATTTATCAACAGGGAATTCAATGAAATTTATTTAAATATTGTTACAGTCATCAAATCATAAAATAAAGAGTATTTATTATGGCGCCAGATTATTAAAACACCAACAACAACAACAACAACAAAATTAAAAAAGTTGCAATTCAACTTAAAAATGGTTTAAGATAAACCACCCAAAGTTAAATACTGTTGTCACTTAACAAAAAACGAAACAAAACAAACAAACAAAAAAAAATAACCAACGAAGAAGAAATACAATATTTAAAAATAGAAAAAAGTACCAAGAAAACTTTTAAACTTTAATTTCCATTTCCATTTAAAAAGGCAGAAACTTTGGGGTTTTTTTGTTTTTTGTTTTCGAGCATTAAAAATACATATATTTTATTTTGTATTTCCTAATAATTTAACTTTTAAAATTTTTTATGATTATTACTAAGTAGAAAGAGATTCAATGCTAAAACTGATTTGACTTGAAAGAAAAAAAAAAAAAAATTTCAGTTTCATTAAAAAAGAGTTTATACCAAAATCTATATAATTAATACGGAGACAAGATTCTTTCGGTACCATTTTACCCTACTTAGCGTTAATGTATTCTCATAAAAATTGTATAATAAGAAAGGTATTTATCTCTATATGTGCCGAATATAATTTTTATGCCAATATATTTATGTTACTGCAACATAAACAGGTGAGAAAAATTTAACGTTTACAACAACAACAACAACAACAAAAGCATTGAAAAAGTCATACACAGCGGCAAAGTTGTGGAATTAGATAACGAAAGTATTTTTGATATTTTAATTATCATTGAATTATAGAACATAAAGAGCGAATATTGATCACTCTGTCTGATACTAATTCATTTCAATCTATAGAATACATCTCTCTCTCTCTCTCTCTCTCTCTCAGTCTCTTGATTGAAAAACTTTAGAAGAAAACTTACATATGTATGTACATACTGACAATTATTGGAGATGTCACAAGATGATTCACAATCTCTCTATCTGAGTAGCATATTTTTCGACAAAAAATATCAGTTTCATATCTTAAAAACTGAGGGATGGCTGACTACCAACAACATTCCAACTGACATAGTTTTTGACCACTAATCACTCACATAAATCACTTACATTCGAAATTTATTTCCATGTTACAAACTTCAAGGGAAACTTAAAATGGTTTTATTTTATTATTTTCTACCAAATTTTTAAATATCTTATTCATTCATTACTCATTCGCCTTATGATGAATCAGTTTAAAATTATTTAAGAAAGAAAAAAAAAAAAAGAAAAAATACAAAGAAAGAAGATAAATAACAAGAAGTAAAAGAAGAAGACGAAGAAGAAAAGGGGGATTTTTGTATGTCAGCAAAAAAAAAAAAAAACTTCTCTTCTCGTTTTCTTTATTATTGTATTTTGATTTTGTCTTTTATTATTACGTCGAACATAAATTAATTGCATCAGACAAAATATTGTACAATATGTACTAAAGTATGGAAATACATAGGAAATTAAGTGATTGATTCAATAAATGAATGAATGAATGAATGAGTGTAAATGACTTAATGAGTGGGTGGGTGGATTAGTTGGTTGGTTAGTTTGGGTGAGTTATGATGACATGAGAGACAAACAACAATTCATGTCAATTTATCATGTCATCAATATACAATTCATACATATATAAATAAGTATGTATCATCTTCATTGATGTTGATGTGTTGTGATAGTTGATGACATTAACCTCTTTGGAGGAGAGAAATGGCAGCAATAGTTTTGCTGCTTTCATCATAAAAGTCATTGAACCCTAATTCTCATAGAGCGAAACTTAGTATAACAAATATTGTACTTATTTAGTACATAACAAATATGTATGGTACATATAACAATCATATCATCACCATTTTTTTTTTTTACAAGTCATCATCAGTGACCAAGGTCAAGTTGAAAGATTCTTATGTTAGTTCACGAAGATCACATATAGGGCGCTATAAACCCCCAGACACAACAGCAATAACAACAACGAGAACAGTATGTATGTCGTCTTTGTACAAATCTTGAAAGAGTTCTGTACTTCACTGATCTAAATGATCAGTTAAAGACAAACAAACAACAGATAGACAGAGTTGTAGGGATGTAAGGAGTTAGGGTGTGGAACTATGTATATTCTAAGTTCATGGCTTTTCATCAAAGTTCATTGATTTAATCCATCCAATCCAACGATTCACCATGAACTCATTCATCTGTCGTGAAATTTACCTAGTCACCCACCAACATCTAACAAAAGTAAGGTAAATAAACAACTTAGGCTTCACGGGGCGAGACTAAAAATTGATTGTCTTGTCTCGTCTTGTGTTGTCTTTTGACTCTCTTTCGAAGTGAATGTTTTTTGAGTTTGATTTTTAGAATATAAATAATAAAATTATTGGTATAGCGGATATCCATTTTGTATATATATACATATAATATATATAATTAAATAGTTAAAAAAACAAATGAATGTTTTGAATGTTTTGAACGTTTTTGTTGTTGTTGTTGTTGTTGTTGTTTATTAATTTCAAATTCAATGAACGCAACAACACAAAAAATGTTTATATTTTTAGATACTTTCAATTTAGTTGTACCATATTTTATTGTATTGGAGTCACAGACAGACAGACAGTCAGACAGACAGAAATGGAGAAGGGCAGTAAACAGTCAGTTGAAAATGTTTCTTAGTATATGTAAGAGTACAGTTGAGAGAGAGACAACGAGACGACAACTCTGACTCTTGAATGACTGACAACTGTTTAAACTCACATCGATTGAATGCGTGATTGAATGTATAAATGAATGAATGAATGAATCGATTGAATGATGTGAATGGCGCGAGGGCGAAGACAAGATATTTAAACAAAAAAAAAAAAAAAAAAAAAAATGTGTGAGTGATTAAGTAGTTGAATGAATGGGGGGGGTGCTTGTGGCATGTATGCTTGCTTTGGTAAATTTGAAGTGAGTAAATGACGCAATTTATAACTAAATTTACGTCAAAAGAAAATTTGTATAAACAATTTAAATGTAGTCATTAATTGGCGATGCCGATGACGACGAAGTCTCTTAGTCTTATTTATTATTATGCATTGTTTTTCTTATTTTTCAATGGAAACATACACAAAAATCTGCCAACAACAACGAAAGACAAACAGAGAGAAACAGAAAAGGTCAGTCAGAATCACTAATCAAACATGACTCACTCAACATAACCCAACACACCTTCTCCTCATAATCATTGTATTGAATTTTCAAGAAAACATCTAGAGACTTTTTATTTATGAACAATAGAATAAAATAGAATAATTGTATTACCAAATTAATTTATTCTTGTTCTTCAATAGTAGAACACATGATTTGTAACTCTTTTCTCTTTCTTTGCATTCAAAATATCATCATTATTATCATCATGATGATTGTCATTGTTATCCATTATCAATATAATCAATCACTTATTTGTTTCGGTCTGGTGGAATCAATATTAGTTTTCTTAATGGAAAAAATATTGATATTATTTGTTGGAGATTTTACCACCCCAAAATAGAAGGAAATAAAAAAAAAAAAAAAAGGTGTTGTATTTATAACAAAACATCACAATATTTCTATATTCTATTCATGTATGTAGTGTATGATATTTTATATTGTGTGTTGTCGATAAAAGTCATAAACAACAAACTGTAATTAGCACATCCTGTATGTATCTACTACCCCAAACACCTATACATCTATTAAATATCCATCGATATCAGAGAGAATCGATCGATCGATCGACTGATCGATCCATCTTATTTTTTTTTTTTTTTTTTTTTTGCCATAACTTGACACAACTCGTGCAAATTCAATTAACATAACACACAACCAACCAACTAAACAAACAAACAAACATACGAATATTAAAAGTAAATAAATATAAAATACTATTGTGTGTGCAAAAATAGCAGAAGAAGAAGACAATAAATTAGAGCAAAACAAATATAATATTGTACAAAAGAAAGTGGTATACTTAGTAATTGTATCCACAAATATTGATTAGGTTTATCATAATTGATTTTTTTTTTTTTTTTTTTTCTTTTTCATTTATAAAAAATCAAATTTATGATAAATAAATCAAATATATTTATAATATATCAAAAATCAATCAATCAAGAAATCATTTCACGTGATAAAAACGATAATGATGATCTTAAAGTGATAATTTCAACACTCAATAATATACGAGTATGTATATATACACGTATTTATATACGAGTATCGTAATAAAATCGAAAAATACTCAGTTAGTTTGTATGTTTGTACGGGCATCATCATATCAAAGCCACTCATTGGATTAAAAATCGCATTACTAAAAGTTAAAAAGCTTTTTTTTAACTTACATATAGCGGCGTTTATTTGATGACCAACCGAATTAAAAGATACGAGTGTTAATTTTTATCTTTTTGTACAAAAAAAATATCCACTAATAACATTTCTTACTTAAACAAACAAACATTCTGTGTGTGTTGTTGTTACTTGAAAACATTTTGTGCCTTCAAAAATTTCAAGTTTCAAGCAAGCGAAGTCATCGTTGGTTCAGTTCAACGTCAAAGGTTCAATCCCAGTTCAAAGTCAGTCTAGTCATATTTTTATTTCTTGCTATTTGATTAGGAAGCATACTTTATTTACTATCTACTAGATGATAAAGTCAGTAAGTAAACAAATAACAAACAATGAAACTCTTTCAAAACTCATTCGATCCCATTTTGGATTTTCCTTCCTTCCTTCATTTTTATCTAATTAAGCTTTCATTGAATGTCTTCATTTTAAAAGGAAAAGATAGTCTATCTAAGCATCTTAATGAAGACTTTTAGAAGGAAACGAGAAAGAGGTTTGAACCTCTTCCTGGAGGTGTTTATGGCAATAGTGGATGCTTATTTGTTGACGTGAGTTTTTAGCCGATCATCATTAGTCGGCTTGTGTGAAACAAAGATAAACTTGAATGTGTGAAGGACTTTCTCTACAAATGGGAGAGTTCAGCATTATTGGTGCTTCTAAAAAACTCATAGACTAAATTCTTTATCGGGAATCAAATCAGATTAGAAGAAGACATATTCATGACTATGACACTATGAAATAATATCAGACTCCTTCTCACTGCATGTGATCAACTCAATAGAGTGTGTAAAATAATCTTTTTATTAATCTATTAAATCTCCATCATTTCTTATATTGATATTTCGCATGCTACAATATATTATACATAGTATTATCACAATTCTCTCTTTATAAGAAGGTAGGGTAGATCAATTCAATGCAGATCATGATCATGATCATCATGATAATGATGATGATAAGTGCAAAAAGTTATTTAATTTGATTAAATTGTCGTTTTTTTTTTTCATTATTTATTTATCTATATATTTGTGTTGTTTAGATCTTTCGATCGATCGATCGATGGATGATGTTAATCAAACGAAAACTTTCCGTTTATTTTCATCATCATTTCAATTTAAATTTCAATTATCATTTTAAATAAATATTAATGCGATTACATTTATTATTTATTTAGTTATTAATATTGATTAAGTATATAATAAGAGACCCCCCCCCATGCATACATATGTACATAAGTATATTTGTATATTATATATTAATAAATCACTCACTCACTCATCTTTATCACCAAGAAGAAATCAAATAAATAATAATATGGAAGCAAACAAAGAAAGGCAGCAGGCAGGCAGGAAGGGAGATTGGCGGCACAAGCAGCCAGACAAAGCAGAAAAAAATAGCAGGTATGAAGAAAGAAACACAGCGTCAGGGAGACTGGCAGTAATAGGGTTGGTAATACTACTGCCCACCACTTGATTCGATCGAGATCAATTGATCATCGATTAGAATGATGATCACACGATTGTTAATTTATAGTTGGAGGAGTTAGGGGTTGTTAAGAGACCAAAAATATTGTTACAAGTAATGGAAAGTAAGACTGTTGTCTGCAACCTGATTTAAATTGTAATGAATACCAATATTACGATGATAATGTCCTTCATCTAAATAGGGTTACAAAGTCGTGTCCTCCGATTTAAGAATGAAAAAAAAAAACCTATAAAAAACATACCAATATTCATTCATAACATGTCGTCGTTCATTTGTTCGTTCGTACGTTCAACTGTATTGTTTTTTGTTTATGTATGTATTATTTTTGCTTAACCTTGTTGTCGTCGTAGCTATCATTCAATCACTCACTCACTCACTCAGTCAGTCAGTCAGTCAGTCAGCCACTCAGTCATTCGCTTAGTCAATGTTGCATGACGCATTTACGAATTGATTTTTGCAGTTGACAGACAACAATAACAAAAAACCCTGTTGTTATATATGATGGGAAACTTGTTTAAACCAATTTTCAAGCTCAACAAAACCACAACCTCGAGAATGAAGCGCCTTTTTCAAAGCAACACACAACCCATTCAAAAAATCAATAATAAAAACCTTTTCATTTTTTGTTTCTTGTTTGATAGTGTGAAACCAAAAATACACAAAACACAATATATATTCAAAATGTATATAGTAAAAATTATACTTATTAATGGTCATATATCAAAGAGACAGACAGAGAGAGAAAGAGAGAGAGAGAGAGAGAGAGATAGTGATAGTGATAGAAAGAGAGAATATATTCAAAGATTTTCAGAAGAAAGCATCAAGAAAGAGTTCAAAAAAATAAATAAAATAAAAGACTATAGAAAAGTGCATTAAACTGAAAGAATAATTGAATTAATTGGAATGATTTGATTTCAGAGAATTATTGTACGAGAATAAGTATCTGTGTACAATCAATTTATATACATTTTCGTACACCTTAAAACGGTCAATTACAGAATATAAACAACAAATGTAATTTTTTGATTAAAATGAGTAAAATCAGCATAAGAAAAGAAAAACGGAAAAAAGATATGGGAATATAGGCAGAACAACGTGACTAATCACAACATCAACTGATGTGTGTTGTTGTTATTGTAGATCTTTAAAACACCTTTTCTTAAAGAAATCACTCGATCGATTTTGAAAATAATTTTGTTATGCACATCTAGCGAAGAATACCTTTCAATTGGTATTTTTTTTTTATTAAAAATCTGTTCAATGGTTTAAGCAGGAAAGGGATTACAAAAAAATGTGTTGCGCTCTAAATAATAGTAATGATTTGTAGAATCACAAAAATACATGTGATCAAATCAAACATAGTGAAGAGAATCATCATCACACTTTGAGAAAATAATTTATTTTTATTGTTATTTGACCTAAAGTTGTTATTAACGTACTACATATTTCTTTATGATTTGCATATTAAAATACTACTTTAATTAGTAGAAAAAAAAAAAGTCAATTCTGATATGTGCATACATATGTCTGTATGTATTTTTTTATTGGGTCCTATTCTCAGAGTTAAGTATTGGATGAGATTAGATTTCTGTAAATGTGTTAATTATTGAAATGATGAAAAATAAAATACATACATATTCGTAGTAACAAAGAAGGATGCAGCGGCGGAATGGATGGAAAAAGGGGGGAGAAAACGAGTTTTTAAATAAAAAATATTGTCGTGTGCTTCAACAAATAATAATTAACAACAACAACAACAAAAAAGGTCAAAAAAGATACACAACAATGTTGTCATTTAGTCAGTGCAACGACAGTCAGTCAAACAAACGTATGGCGGAGGGGGACTATCGACTATCGGATGATGATAATGACTTTAAGAAAATTACACGATGTCATTACTAATTTGTTGTTTATTTCTCTGAATTCATTTCATGTCATTTCATCACTATGAATAATTTATTATAACAACACAAAAAACAGTAGAATCTTCTTTTTGGAAATTTAAATACTCTACTCCATACTACAAACAATCAATAGATTATTATAATAGAGAGATCGATCGATTGATCCTCTCATACCGCGTCCATTTTATTCTTAGTTAGTAAACAGAATCTGCCATATCATATAAGTATGATTATATAGACATATGTAAATCCATTATTTCTTTATTGAATAGAAGGCGGGCGGCGGTAAGTGGTGATGGATTCACATAATTTTCATTAAAAGTTCTAACGAAATAACGAGTTCATGACTAATGTAATCGTGGTTGCGTGTAATCAGTCAATTTAATTATTGTATTTTAAAAGGCGACACAATATAAGTGCCTCCTTTTCCTGCTGCATGCCGCCTAAGAGCTTTTTCATATCACATTTACGTACATATTGCGTGCTTATAGCTTTTTAAGTTCAAACATACAGCAGTAGTGAGTGAAGTGGTATTAAAGCTTTTCTTTCTGTCTTTCTTCTGCTAGTGTAAAGCTTTCAAAGCATCATGGATGGATGACGTTTATGGCAAACAAATACCACAAAAACCAGAACACACACACACTACTACACAACCAAACGAAAATTACATACATATGGACAAACATACATACATACAATACATACATAATATGTATGTGACTTCGTAACTTTAGATGTATAAAAAGAAAGCACACAGGATAGGAGAGGATAGGATAGGAGAGGGGAGATTAAACAACATTCTCATTATTTTAATAGGTGAAAATTTATGAATAACGACGACGAACGGCAATTTTAACTATTTACATCATATATTTGTTATCAATTATACATGTACATACATGTATGCAGGTAAGTATGTATGTATTTATAGTATGTACCATATATTTGTATACATACGAGTATATATATAAAAATCATATGCAACCAAAGAAATCCAAAGAAATAATACCTTGAACTATTGACACATTTCATTTCATTTCATTTCATTCCATCATAATCATCATCATATGTGTGTGTAGAAAGAAAGAAAGAAAGAAAGGTGAAAGGCGGCGGGATGAATGATAGATAATAAAAATGGCATTGCAATAACAATCAATGATAGATAATCGATCGATCGATCGCTTTTGTGTATGCGCACGCGTCTAATAAGCTTTGTTTTTTCTATCTGTCTATCTGTCAGTCTCTCTGTTTGTTTGTCTGTCTGAAACGATGAAAGATACAATTGAGTAGACTCAACCGAAGAAGAACACGTTTCAGTGTAAGAGAACGAAATAGAGAGAGAAAAGATAGACACAGAGAACAAGAAATAGATAGAAATTCCATTTTATCTAATCGGAATGTTCTATAACAACAAACACATCATCATTATGTATGTAGGCAACACAACACAAAACAAACGTCCGTAAAGTACATACTTTGTCGTCGTCGTCGTCGTCGTCGTCGTTGTCGACGTCTTTGTTTCGGACCATAAATTAACAACAAACTATAAAATGTGATGTTGTGCTATTTCAAAAAAAAAAAAAAAAAAAAAAAAAAAATTGCAGAAATTACAAAACCAACAACAACTACTACAAGAATGATACTTTAAGAAGAGGGGCCAACACAACTACAACAACAATAAAACAAACAAAAAATAAACAAGTAGAACGAAACACAAAACGAACACAAAAGACAAGAACCCAACAAGAAAAGAAAACTAAAAAAAAAAAAAAAAAAAATTATAGAAAACAACTAAACCGAAAATACATACCAACAACAACAACAACAGCAGCAACATATTTGTATGTACATACAACAAAAAGATTCAATAATCGGAGAGACTCGACAAGACAAAAATTTAATGCTTGGCACTTGGTCTGATATGACTGCCTCCCCATCACCACCACCACCCACGGATGTGGATGAAACAGGGCGCCGTGTCATGCAAACACCTAATGATATGGTTTCTTATGGGGTTCATCACTTTGTCCATGATGTTTGTAACGAATATCAGCAAAAAGCAAGGCAGGAAGGAAGGAAGTCCCTTCTACTCATCAAAAATAAATATGTAAATACATGAAGAAATTCATATCAATGAATCAACAATCACTCCACCAAGTAAATAGTGTCTTCTCTCATCTTCTGAGTTTCTGAGATATCAAACTAAAATATTTTTGAATACACTTTTATGTGTGTGTTATTGTGACTAACTTAGTAGATAGAATACTCATAGATATAGTACATTTCTGTTCCTTGAGGGGGTTTTTCGAATTAACTTTTTTCTCAAACCTTCTTCATGAATCACTTCGTCTAATGGTGAAAGCCGTTTGAAAATCCTTTGCGTAGTTTTTGAGATTATCGCGTTCAGACAGACAGATATGCATAGATTTTACAGGTATAAACATAGTAAATGTGTAGAGAAAGGGTCTTGGAAATGTGTCTTTTGTTGACATATGATAATAAATTAAAGGAAACAACAAATTGGATTAATGATATTAATATCTTTGCCCCAGAATCACTACCAGAAATCATGGAATCATTGATGTTGGACCAACACTGGAACAATACTTCATCCACCATTAATCCAGCTAACGTATGTATTTTGATTTGGATCAATTACAATTACATACAACCATTTTATATGATCTCTTTCTATGAAAGGAAAGGAAGGGTATGTTATTATCGGTGGAACTGAAGGCACTAAAATCTCATTTTTTTCTTGATTCATCATCATGTTGTCGTTATTGTTGTTGTTGTGGTTGTTTCTGCTGCTATTGGTAGCTTTACTTGCTTACTTACTTACTTTTTTTTCCTTTTTTCTACTTTTGTTTTTGGGAATTTTCCACTTGAGCAAGTCACACACACTCACATACAGAAACAGATACTACTACCACATACTAACAGAAGGCAGACATTCATATACATTCATATGTATGAATATAGTTGGGGATATACAACGGATGGGCGCCCATAAATGCCGGCGGATTGATGATGCTGGACGGACGGAAGGAAGGATGGATGGATGGATGGACAGACGGATAAATCGCGTGCACTACACGTAACAGCAGAAGAATGTTGTTGATTTTTTTATTTTTTTTTTTTTTGCTGATGTTACTACTTGCACACAGTTGTTGCAAATTATGTTGATATTGTTGTTGTTGATGTCTGCAAAGAAATGCAGAGCGGCAAGGCAAGTCTTCTCAATTTTCTTTTTTATTTATGCATGCGCATAAGATCTTAACATTTCTCGAAGTTTCTTAACCAATACTTCTTCATGATCATGATTACTGACAGCAACAAAAGTATTATACACAGCGTCTATCTTTTGGATAAAATAACGACAGCTGCTTTCCTACATAAGTACGTTGCAGTTGCAGCAAACAAAGGACTCTAGAAGGGTAAACGGATGGAGAAGAGTGAGGAGAACAACAATGACAGACAATTTCTACTTCCGTCCATTACCATTTATCCCAAATGACCTACGCTCTACCACCACATTCTGGGCCCCAAGCACACACACACACACAAAAAAAAAAAAAAAAAAGCCGCTCCAAATATAAAATGAAATTCGAATCAAAACCACTGGAGCCACTGTGTGTCAATGATCGATCGGTGGTTGAATGATACTTATTCACCACCTCTATACGAAAAGAAGCAGATATAAGAGGAAGGGAGAAGAAGACTAGAATAAGAAGATCAACAACAACAACAGGTGAATGAAAAATGCTACTGGGAGAGCAAACAGCACCCTCTCTCTCTCACTCTCTGAGAGTGAGATTGAACAATTAAAAAGGTTAAGTGAGTGAGTGAGCGAGCGAGCGAATGCAAAGAAATGCCAACACAAAAATAAATAGCAAAAACAGGTTTCTCTTTTTGAATTGGATTGTTTGTATGTGTGTATGTGCTACTGCTGTTGCTGCTTCTTCTCCTTTTTTTTTTCTTCTTCCATCATCTTTGGCAAACTCTTCTTCTTCACCTTCGCATAAGAAATCTTCAGTTCCAAGAAACATACACATACACACACACACACACACACACACACACACGCACACACACTCACACTTATGAACAACAAAAATTTGTACAAAAAAGCTACATAGATGTAGACAGAGGGAGAGAGAAAGAGAGTGGAGCGGATCATACAAAAACAATACAAAAAATATTGCAGAAAATTTTCCATTGATAGATTTCTTGTTGTTGTTGTTGTTGTTGTCTTTTTGTGCCCCCTTTTTTTAAAGTATTTTTTTTTTTTTTTGTATTTTTTGCACGTTTTTACGAGGGCGCGCGCGTGTGTGTCCCATTGAATGAAACAAACCTTTTCCCACTTTGTCACTCACGTACGATGAGAGAGAGAGAGAAAGAGAGAGAGAACAAGAGAAAGAGAGAGGAGGGATGAGTGGAGAGAATTCTCATTGCGCATACGCAAAGTTTTGCAAAGGCAAATGCAAAATAAATAAAATAAAAATCAAATAAAAATAGTAAAAAAAAAAAAAAAATATTTTAAACACAAATAGAAAAGAAGAAAAAGCAATGTGCAATGCAAAGCAAAGCAAAAATTGTGAAGATTCTCATACAAGAAGCAGATGAGTTGATGGATAGTTGATAGAAGAAGAAGGTTGGGGGGTTGTGTGTGGTTATGGGTGGCACAATAATTATAAATATTTTTCATTAGTTTATAGACTCCTCCGTCCGTCTCCCCTTCCCCTCCTCATTCTAATTTTTGGAATTTTATTGATATCATCATAAAATTATACAAATATTTCTTTATGTAAGTATGTAAGTGTATATTTTTATTGTAATTAACACTGAGATGATATTTGAACGACGTGACTGGAAATTTTATCGATTGATTTAATTGTTAATTATTAAATTATTTTAATTATTAAATTTTATTGCATCGTTAAAAACAAAAAGGTGAATGAAGCGGCGGCGCCACCGATGATTTTCGGGATTGCAAGCACAAATCTTGACCGATTGATCATCAATTCTTTTTTTTTTTTTGAGGGTTTTTATCTTTTTTTTTTTTTTTTTTTTTTTTTGTTGTTTTTTAGGGGTCAACAACAAAAGGCGCGCAAAATATTCACATTCATATAGCCAATGACACTACACCACCCCCTTCCCATATATGGACAATGATCTTTATGTTACACACACACACATGGAGGAGGAAGGGGGTAGGAACTGTGTTGTAGGTAGTGGTGATGAAAGATTTTTTTTATTTTTATGAATTTTCTTTTCTTTATTTATAGCGAATTCGTTATGTTCTTGTCACTCTTTTAATAAAATAATTTAGGGAAAAAAAAAATCAAAATTTTGTTTCAAAAACAATTATTTTAAATACAAAATGATAAAAAAAAAAAAAAACTCGAGAAACACAAACGACATACAAAAAATATACAATTGTATTACACTATTATATTTGAAATGCGCGGCGCCTGCTGCTCGTGAAGTTATCCGCAAGTAAACTAAAGTTTAGCGGCGGCGCTGGAAGCGCGACCAACAAAATAAAGACAAAAAATTTTAAGAAAAAGAAAAAATAAATAAGTATGTATCTTTAAACAGATGAGCGAGCTAAGTGAACGACGAAGAGAAGAAGTAACAGCAGCAGTAGCAGCAACAACAACCAACAACTGTAACAGTAGCAAAAGCAGCAAATGTTTAAAAAGAGCGCATAAATAGCAAAAAGAGTAAGTAGATATAGAAAATATAATGATCACCACCAACAGTATCCCCACCACCCCCACCGCACCCAAAATCCACTCATTTGTATCTGCTCTACTCTCTTCTTTCTCTAAAACCACCAATAATAATAACAGCAGCAACAACAACAGCAACAATTTCTTCGTTCGGTTATTCACATGCTTACTACTCATTCACTCACTCACTGAGTTACTCATCACTCATTATTTGGTTTCTTTGAACACGAGGGCGACGACACACGAACACGAAATAAGCACGCGAGCGCCAAAATTGGAGTGGCCGCGCGACTTATAGAAAAAAAAAAAAAAAAAAAAAAAATCAATCAAGCGCAGCAAGGTAGCAAGAGAGAATGCAGAGACAATAGAGAGAGCATTTATGTGTGTACTAAAGGGGAGCGCACGCATCTATCTAAGCAAGCACCAAAGCCAAACCATAAAGAAAGCACCATTGATTATTTGTCGTCAATGAGTAAGTGAGTGAGTGGCAGGCGCAAAGCATAAAGAAAGCATTTTTGCCTCCCAGTCTGTAATGTAGTACTATGTCACACTGTCTGTCAATGAACAAACGACGGTACATTACGTACAAAAAGCAAAAGCCCCATTGACTTGTTGTCAATAAGCGAATGACATAAAGCATAAAGCAAGCACTATTAATTGTTTGTCAATGGGCGACCGGCAGCCATATGGCATACAATAAACACCATTGACTAGTTATCAATAAGCGAGTGACCAGCCTCTCTAACGCATATACATGCATATGTATGTATGTATGTATGTATGTATGTGTGTGTGTGTGTGTGTGTGTGTGTCAATGCCCATTGCCTGATTGTCAATGAGTGAGCCCGGCGTAAGTAAAAAGTACCATTGACGGTTTGATGGTCAATGAACGGGTGTCGTTTAGTACAAAGCTTTTTGTTGTTCTCATAATTAATGGAAAGAAATTATTGAACTATAAGTCTACCAGTATTATTATGCCGACACGCTTTATTTTAAAACAATTTATTTTAATTGCCTCTACTAGTATGTATGTATATAAAGCGAGCTTTGTGTCTTTTATTATTATCACTGAGTAAGCAGGTTAAGAAATCAATTTTACATACATAGTCTGGCAATCTTTGTAGGCAAACAGACAATTAACAACGCAAAGCGATAAAGTAAGTGTAAGCGTGATAAAAAAAGCAAATATAATGACAAATAGTCGATAACAAGAAATAAAATAACAATTGGTTGTCGATCGATTTAAAGGATCTTCAATGTAGCAGGCGGCAGCCACCATCGAAGCAATTATTGATAATTAATTTAAAATACCAATGAAAAATATGTACGTATGTATATTAAAATTGAGGGCAAAAATAAATCAATAAATAAATAAGAGTTTAAAACAAAAACTCTTATTCTCTTTCTCTTTCTCTCTCACTCTCTCTTAAGAAAAAAACTTGAACTTAATTGATTAAACAATTTGATCAGCTGACTGTCATGCGGTTTTTTTTTTGCCATTCATTGACACTGCCTAAAAGTATGCAATGCCAAAAACACAATACAAAAAAAAAAAAAAAAAAAACAATATATCAAATGTAGTAGTATCAAACAAAAACAAAAATCATTCAAAGTTGGGTACTTACATAGATTGAATATCTCAATTTCAATTTCGATTTCGTAGATACACAAATCATCAATCAATCAATCAATCAATCAAATTAATTTTGTAATGTTGTGTGCGAAGTTTTCCCTTTTCTTTTTGGTTGTAAAATATGTATGTAGTAGGTAGATATAATAACGTATATACATACTATGTATACTAGATATGAAGAAGGAAGATGATTGAAACACTTACCTAAAACAAAGTAAAGAAAAAACAATTAATTAATTAAGATTAATAAGATGAATAAGAATAATAATAATAATAATTAAAGATTAATTAATTAATTTCATTTGTTTATAATTTGAATATCCTCTTTTGTGAAATTGTTGTTGTTTTTATTGATTGTATTATCATAGTGGAATGACCACCATTTCCACCATTTCGAATTCAATCACCCTAACACACACCTTGCTGCATCTTTTTCAAATGATGTTCTTGTGATTCCACTTCCATTTGAAATTTGATGTAATTTGATTTGTTTTCCTCCCCTCCTCCTCCTCGTCGTCCTACTAACTACTAACTCTAACTCTAACAGAAAGGACGACGGACGAAATTGAATTTATTGAAATTGTTTTTCGGTTTCGCTTCGCTTTGTTTCGTTTCGTTTTTATTTTCCCCCTTTAATGTATTTTATATTATGTCGATGAATGATGTGACGTTGCTGTTTTCTTTGATAAATTTCCTCAAAAATGATGTCTACTGCTGTCTTGATTGAGTTTGCTTCACATTAAATTTTGACCACACACAAGCGCGCTACTGCTGCTATGCAGTACTCACTACTCATTATAATTTTATCGAAATTCTTATTATCGTTACAAATTTTTATACACAATTAGAAATTTTATATGACAGTTGCTACTGCTGATGCTCAAACGAAAGTATAAAATCAAAATTTATATCTGTCAAACAAACAAAATAAAGACCAACTTTCTGCCATAAAAAGTTTAGCCTACTTTTATGCTTAAAACTGTACTATGTACTATGAAAATAACAAAGAAATTAAAGATAATCTGAAACTGATTGTGAATCTAATCACACACACAATCAATCTTATCCAATCTAATTATTTAATCTAAAATTTCCTTACTTCTATTCCTATATTCTCATTCCAAACCAAACACCCACCCACACATGGTTCCTCATGGTTTAAGAACTGCTGATCGACCGACCTACCCCAATCCAATTACATTATTGTTGCTTGGAATGATGATTTTAATAAACTTAAATTCCCATAATAATCTTAATCATATTCCTTTCCCATTCCCATTCCCAGCTCATCTCATCTCATCTCTATCCATCCATGCATTGATCCATTTATCAAATCTATCTATCTATCTATTTACATCATCATCGTAGTGCATCATTGTGTATGTGTGTGTGTTTTTTATCTTTTTGAATATTTGCCAAAATAATTCAGAATATAAAACTACCGTCGTCGGTCGTTTAAATGAAGAATTGACGATGAACAAAGGGGCGGAAGAGAAGAGGAAGAATCATGAATGCTTATGGTTATGGTTGTGGTGGGTGTGTCTTTATTCTAATACAACAAAAGTCTCTGACCAACCTTCTCCCCCTCCCCATCACTATTTCTCTCTCTCTCTCTCTCTCTGACACACACAAACACTCTATCTGTCATTCTATTTTTTTTTTTTTTTAAATTTTAAATATTTAATACATTTAATGTAGGTCATCATCATCATCATCATCATCATCATCATGATTATATGTATTGATGATTATTATCTGGCAGGCTTAAATATCATTCTCTCTCCCTCTCTCTCTGTCACACACACACACACACACACACACACTTATAAGTTAATAAATGGCAAGGACAACAACATCGTCATCATCATCAACATCATTCAAAATGCATAGCAACAAACAACCAACAAATTGTATTATTATACAACGTAATCGAGTAAGTAGTCAGCTGATAATGATGATGTTTCTTCTCTTCTCCTCATCTTCTTTACAACGCACAGCATCACATAACATAACATAACATTACATTGCATTCGCATCGCATTGAATCATAATTCAAATAAATTAAATCAAAAATCGAATTCATTTCATATGTATTTACTTTGTAATTTGTATTATTCATCATCACAACAAACAAACAAATAAATCAAATATCTTATGCTGTATTTCTGTATAATCGATAGATAGATATATAAATAGAGGATAGAGTAGAACCATTATCTCATTCATCAAACACAAATCATAATCATATAAAGTTCTTTGGAAGATATCCCTTGGCATCTTGTCATAATACTAGTAAGGGGCTCGCTAGGTGTAAGAACCCTGAGAACAATATCGGTGGTAGCCTGCCCAGGGTAATATGTATTATACTAGTTATGGTCCATGACAAATATACTGAAACTAAGAACCAAAGTCCAAAACATGCATATCACATTGGGCCGGAAAACTTCTTGCCTTTTTATAATCTTTCCTATGAGGTTGTTAATGTTGTAACTCCCTAGGTTGGATGGGTCAACAACAACAACAACAATGAAAAATAATAAAGGAAAGAGTACTTGTCCATAATATACATACAATATATACATATTTCACAATCTATTATCATCTAATTGGAAATATTTCATTTTAATCAATATTAATATCAATCATCAACAAAAACAACCACATCATCATCATCATCATCATGTGGGGGTAATGCACACACATATCGGGCATATGTATGTACTTACTATATGTATGGACTTGTAAATGAATTGTGAAGTTTATAAAAAAATAGAAGAAATGAATTCATCAACCATTATTATTATATTACAATAACATTAAAGAACATTGATAACCCCCTTATTTCATTTTGCATTGCTTATCACTTTTAACTTATCAGATTATTTTGAAAAAAAAATAAAAATATCACACAAAGACCCTTGATAGCTTTGAAAACCACCACAACAATAACAACAATGAAATTTATTTGAAATTAAAATTAATTATTACTTATAATATTAATATTTTCATTGAATTTTAGGTAAAAAAAAAAAAAAAAAATAATAAAATTGTTCTTTGTCCGCCCATGAGTCAAAGAAATAACAAAAGGAAGTTGAAGCAGAAATAATTCTTCAAGCCTAGTCTAGTTTTAGACTTAGTCCTTTCAAGTTTTAATTAAGAATCGAGAATAGAAATATACATAGAATGGAGAACCAATGCTACACATTAAGAAATGAAGATTTTATCTTGTGGGACTGAAGTTACACATACTTCAGAGAAATGCTTGTCTTCATCTTTGCACGTTGAATGAGGATGATAAGGAGGAGTACTATGTCGACTATAGAGTTTGGATGCAGCAATAGATGGAAAGAATGAAACATACTAGGAGACACGATCAAAGCAACTGTTAGTTAGTAAGCTCATTTTAAGGGACTGAAAAAGCAATTTATGAAGCCAAGAGTGGATTGCTACACATATAGGCAAATCGTGCTTTCTAATACAAGCCTGGGCTTATGGATATGGATCGATGAATAAGAGTCGGAAGCGAACATATATGATTGACGGCTTTCATTATGCCAAGAAATACGATCTTTCTTTCGAATGTGAGATTTAACTAAACGGAGAATGTCTGCTTTTTCGAATATGTTGGTTCTCTTAAGGCGTGCTTAGCATGGGAGTCAGCTAGTGCATTAGTTATTATTAGATGAATTAACAAAAGGATCTTAAACTAAGAAACTATTTAAGTCTCCCACAAACACACAACAGATTTAATGGGATGGACGGATATCATCATCATCATAATCATCATAACTTAGTCTGTTGTTTTCATCATCTCAAAAATGTTTCAAAATTCAAATCTTTTGTCACCACCATCATCTAACTTAATCTTGTATACTCCCTCATCCTCCTTTTGCCTTTTTTAAGGGTTCCGTACCCAAAGGGTGAAAACGGGACCTATTACTAACCTACGTTGTCCGTCCGTCCGTCCATTCGTCACAGAGCTCTATCTCATGAACCGTAATAGGTAGACAGTTAAAATTTTCACCGAGTGTGTATTTCTATTGCCGCTATAACGAAAAATAATAAACACACTTGATTTTTTTTTAAATTTTTTTTTTTTTCTTTCTTTAATTTCAGTATTATGCGTTATTTTTTGTAATTCACTAATTAAAATTGCTTAAAATAAAGGTCAATAAGAAGAAACGAACAAACTAACAACAATCAAAGAAACAGAAAATAAGAATAAATAAAATATAGAAAAAAAATTCATTTAGAACATCGAACACTTTCAAGAAGAGATTTTCATAAAATTTAAATTATATATTTAGCAACATTTCTTTTGTAAATAAATTAAGAGAACTCTCTTCTTCTTCTTCTCTTTCTATCTCTTTTCTTCTCTTTTGCTCAGATACAATGAAAACATACTGATAAAAAAAACAAAAATAAATACAATTAAATAAAGTGATGAGTGATGATGAGCGAGTGAGGTGAATGAACATGAAAACATTCTCATCACTTGAGATTCTAACCCAATTATATTACTCATCTGAAACGTGCTCCCACACGACTCACTCTCACTCTCTCTCTCTGACCCTCTCCCAAAAGGATAAACAGTTAAAAAATGAGTTGATCGATCCACCAACAAACAAGCTTTCGTCTTTTGGATAGACAACGTTATTTGACCAACTACTCACATTTGATCAAAATAAACTTCTGTGTCTTCGATTAGTAGGTAGTGGTGGTGATGAGTGAATCTTCAATATTGATTCATTAGTTTGCCTTATAAAATAATCTCATTACTGTTTTAATTAATATTCCTTTCATTCTACTACCCTACATTCAAATTGAAGGCATTTAGATCTCCAATGAATTCAATCTATAAGTTGAACATAGTCGGGAAATAAAAAAAAAAGAGATCTCTTTGTCGAATAGCTTTTTTATCCTATCCTACCAATTGATAACCATCAGCTTGATGGTGGTGAATATGTAGTGTGATAAGGATAGTAAAGGCAGTGGTCCTCGACATACCATAGATATTGATATCAATTTCTTAATTTTATACATACATACTCGTATTTAATTCAATTTAATTAGATTTTTTATTTTTTTTTTTATTTTGTCAATTTGTTTTGTTATTTATTGTTCAAAATTAAAATGTGCAGTTTTTCCCCTTTCTTTTTATTGATTGCATTGCTCATACATAATTAAGTTAATAATTCTTTTGATAATCTGATAGTCGATTATGATGATTAATAATGGAGCTAATAATAATAATAATGATTAATATGATTGATGATTACCTTCAACAAGCGAGCCACGGTTGAGCAACATGTCGATGCCGGTGGCGGCGTTTGGCGACTTACTGAGTGACTGACAGCAGACAGTCACGCACGTACGCAGTGTCGGTCGCTTCGGCTAAGACAAGCAGTGGAGCAATGCAGCGGCAGAGTCTAGAAAGAATCTTCCGTTGAGAGAACTAACGAACAGCAAAGCACTGAAGAAAACACAAACGTATGTAATATGTAACAAACAAAAAAAAAAAACCAACAAAAACAATCTGGCAGCGCGTTTTCACTGAGCCCACGCGATTACTCTCCTCACACTAAGCGCGCTGCTCTCTTCTATACATCACACTGCTTGCACATACGAAGTTATTGACGCGCTCGCTCAGTAATTGACTCAGTATCAACCGTCAGTCAGTCCTCAGTCGCTGACCTTCTTTGGTTGGTTTGCTGCTGTTCTCTCGTTGCTGCTGCCGCCACTGCTGCTATATGGAGCTGCTCCACTCCGCTCCTCTTTAACTTTTCTGCTTGCTTTCTTGCTTGTTAGTTCGTTCAGCGGATAGTTGTCAATGCGCCGCTCGCTGTTCAAAATTCTTGTTGTTCACTTCTCTTGGTTGATTGTTATTCCATAAATTATTTATTATTATTAGTTTGCTGTTCATACATTAAGTTCATTCTCTTTTTTTAATTGCACTTTTTTTTTGTTAGTTTTTTTTATAAATAAACAATTAGGGGTTGTTGACGGTTAAGTTTGACAAAAACCTTTCCGTTGGTATAAAATTTTAAACAAGATAGTAAGAGAGTGAGTGAATGAACGACGAGAGAGTAAAAAATATTGAGTGACCAATTTGCATACATATGTATGCTGCTGGTGCTGCTCTCTCTGAGGATGTGTGTGTGTGTGTCTATAGCTATGCACACACCAACTAGCTGATGTTGTTTTTTGTTTTTATTGTTGGCAGCGGTAAAAGCAGCAAATTTTACACAAATAATACATGGTACAACACACACACACACTCTCCCTCTCTCTCTCTCTCTCTTTTGCTTTTGGTTCTTTTAAATTAAATAAAAGAAAACTGCAATTTTTGGCTGCCTTTGCGTCGAACGAATCTTTTACTTTTGCTCTTTGCTTT
The DNA here is from genome assembly GCA_035041805.1 of Amiota mariae. Lineage (NCBI taxonomy): Eukaryota > Metazoa > Arthropoda > Insecta > Diptera > Drosophilidae > Amiota > Amiota mariae. The sequence goes on from JAWNKV010000667.1 coordinate 290,100, forward strand.
TGTTTTTAGAATTTCCACAGAAAAAAAAAAAAAAAAAATTATTTAAAGAAAATATTCACAAGTTTTCTTACAAAAATTACACATAAAAGTCGCGCACACTCGCTCTCTCTTTTCTCTACATCTCTCATATAAAGCAC